>JALLAS010000155.1:0-17781 GCA_036939415.1 Detonula confervacea | reverse complement strand
GACCATCATTGAAGCGCCGAGCAGGGCGAGGGCAATCAAACAAGATAATTGGACTTTCATTTTGTTTACGTGAAATGTGAGACTTTATGATTGATTTATTCTTCTTTTTATGGGCATTGCTTACAAGCTCTGTACCAAAAAACGATTGCAAACATTGTGCAACAATATACTCTTGACCGAAAATGATGCAAGACTCCTAATATGTTCATTCTTGTGTATTTATCTCACAATAGCACACTGACTGATTTTTGATCAGTTTTCTTTTCAATGGAAACACACAGTCAGATGATTTAGAGGCGTAGCCTGTTAAGCAGCAATCTCCTCATGAATTGGAATTTGGAACTCCGTGTGAAGTGTATGAACACTGCAGCCGTGCAGTTGACAATGTCAAGGCTGGTATCAGCCTCACTGTGCAAATACACGGCAAATGAAAAACCTTGTGTCCAGACAATCCATATAATGATGCGGAATGTCTAGGGGTTCATCGTCAACAAAGATGCCTTGGTATAACAGCAGCTGTTCGTTATTTGATCGATGGGGCTGTCATCGGACCAACAACAGAGAAGCATAGAAATGACAATCTTTTCAAAATAATTCATCTCACCCTAATGCTTCTTTATCTCTGGCTATGGATTTGTCACCATCCGTTGGCGTCGATACAGTGGTTGGTGTAGGTGTAGAAGATGCAGGATCAGGCATAGATATTGATTTTTCCCTTCTCGTTTTGCGCCTCGACTAAATGCCAAGGGAAGGATTGTAACGTTCGTCAGACTGAACACGTCCAAATGACATCGACTTGAGCTGGGTCTGGGTGCGCTTATTTGGCCATAAGGATGAAGAGCAAGAATCACAGGGTGCTGCTATCTGCATCCAGGCTTCATTCGTAGGAAGTAAGCATATGCAAGAAAGTGTTGTAAACCTACAGACATGGTTGCACTGTCACAATTCCCCATATCTCCTGAGAAAAATATGTAGGGACTCTCCTTGATACATGCCTAAAAGAGCAGTGTGCAGCTTTCATGTCCTCTGTCACCAAAGTATCGAAGCAGCCACTGTTTCTTGGTATTGAAATGTGTATTAAAAAAGAGTTACAATATCTATCAGCACAGCTATCAAGGCAAGCAAAAATGCCAAGACAGCATATGAGATTATCAAAATGATTCTGGAACTCTGGAGACATGAATTATACAAGGTGGCGCTCTGTGTCCCTTATTCTCCCATTGCGATCTTCGATATTCAGGACAAGGCCAAGTTTGTCTTCTATCATGGACTGGCAAATGACATCGGCTTGCATCGCCAAGTTTCTTACAAAATGAGCCCCAACTCGCCGAGAAACAAGCCAACTACCTACTAGGTGATCGAGGGCTGAGCAGATGGATTTATCCAGTCCAGATTTAAGATGGACAGAAACCTTAAACAAGGGAACATGCACAAGAGGAATCACATATATAGTGATGAAACCAAAGTGCCCACTGATTGCCATACGCTCATGGTCGACATCAAGAGTATCTATGTCCAGTCCATACACAACATGGACGACGTCATTCCCCACATGCCTCTTCCGGGTGTTAACTCGATCTGGCATGAGGGTGACAGTGTGAAAGATTACCATTGAATCAACAAGAATTGGTTCATTCAATTCATAACTTCCACCTTGACAGCCAAACCAAACAATTGCAAATTCCCCATCAGATAAACTCTCAGAAGTATCCCTAAGTAATGGTCATTGGTGATGATAGGATTGGGTTAGTAATGTTGATATACCATTAACATGGGAGTAAACACAATCGTCACTTACAAGCCACCAGAAAAGTATTTACAATGCCGCACTGGAACAAGGTCTCCTAAATCCTTGGCAAATTGCCAAAAGTCAGTTGAACCCTGGGTTGCCATTAGGAATTTATCTCCATCGCTATTTGGCTTTGAATCACCTCTGGCGCTTCGTGCATTCCTCTTGGTGCTGAATTGTCCACCATAAAACAAGGCAATCCTGTGCGTCTGGTAGGGGGTTACTCTATCTAAGATAGAGATAGCACGGTTAAGATTTGGGCCATTCTTAAATGGCCTCATCCGCAAATGCACAAATAGATCCTGGTAGGAGGTAGGCCTGATCACAGTTTCGGGAACGCCGAGTACTGAATGTGAAAACCCAATCGCTTCAAGCTCCTGAACTAAGCCAATGTCAATAGATGCTTTGCCTGTCGCATTTTGCAACCATGAGTATACACTCCGCTTTCTTTCAAATAATGCTTTTGGTTGATTGGAAGGTGGCATTGTCACCAAGCCACCATCGGACAAAGTTCTTTTCAAGCCGGAGCCAACCACAGTATTAGTTCTCTCTCCAAATGCGGACATGCGGCGGGGGGGGTTCTTTCGATGGGAGCCTTCATTTATCGGCATCCCAGGCTTGAAAGCAGCATCAACCTTGCCAGTTGAATTTTGTCGCTGCAGTGATGCACTATCCACTAAGTTATCAAACCGTTCGATCACTTTTCTTGCATCTGCCAAAAGATTTAAGCTATGACCACTTGGGACATACACAGCTGACTCATTCTCCTTCTCTGCAGTCTGCAAAGGTGGGCTCTTGCACTCAGGCAAGTTATCCTTTCCTGCCTCCTTGGTAGGCCGAGGATGCAGCTGTTCAAAAAAGGGCAGAAAGCTGCCTGGATTTTCTGTGATGCATTTGTTCTTCCATTTGACAAGACGCCTAACACGGGAAGATGGAGAACGAATGACAACTTCAACCCAACCACGGTACAGAGAGTCTTTGGACCCAAGGCGAAGTGTCAAAATAGCATTCCCACACTTCCATGCCGAGAACTTGGGACTTCCAAGGTCATCCAGGTCAACCGGAAAATTCTCCAAAGAAAGCGCTTCACGAGCAAGCCTATTGTGTACCTGTGACGGTTTGTAATAGCTTTCCTCAGAACCTGCACTCATCTTTAATAATCGCGCACTTGTAAGTCTATGTCGGAGGAGGTCAATAAGCAAAGGCTGAATTCGTTTTTGATTTGATAATTCGACATTCTTCTCAGGGCCAATTGCAAAAAACATCATCATGTTAACCTCTGCCACAGTCATGGCATTTATTATCGCAACCGCGCATTGAAAAGCAATAGCTTGCAGTTCCCACTTGTCATGATTGGGTTTAAACAGTATCAAGAATATTCGTCGTTTCAAAGACTTTGGGAAATCAAAGACGCTATCCGCACAAGTAGCAGCCTCTCTCATTGCTTACCGAAGCCAGTAAGAATTTGTTTATTCAATCAGAAAAAATGTCAGGTGCAAATGAACATGGGTAACAGAAGAGATAAAACAAAGGACGTACCATCAATTAGTGGGATCAAGACTAGGTCGGAATCAGATTCTATTCCTTGTAGAACTGAGCCCACATGTCCAATGAACGATACCAAACTATCACTTATTGCTGCATCTCGTGATATGTTACCACTTCTTGCCGCTTTTTTTACAAAAGTGTGTCGCAATGACGATAGGATTGAAATGAGTCCACAGCAAGCATGCTGCACTACTTTTTGACATTTTGACATGCTTAATTTCACAAGCACATCACAGACTCGTCTTCCTAGCCGCAGGTTGTCTTCTTCGTTTCCACTCCGCGATACAATTATGTGGCCTAGAACACCAGCAAAAACTGCAACTGCCTGACTTCTTGATACAAGTTCATTTTCATTGTCATGTTTCGCAGGCGGATAATCAAGATCCAGCCAGAGCATATCATCCATGCCCGGGAATGCCATTCCATGGGACAGAAAAGATGATATCACGTCGTAACAAATGGTGCAAAGGATTGATGGAAGTTGTGAAATGCTTGTAGCTGAAATGGTTCTGTCAAAAAGGTGCTCACTACTCCCTTCATCCGGATGAACAGCACGACCACTAGACACAGCATTCAGAATACGCTTGATCGCTTTAGCAACAGGCTCAAAATCAACAACTGTTCCTTGTTTACCATTCATGGTGCTGCTGCCGCTTCGCCGGGTCTGTCTTCTTCTCTGCTGCTTCCCACTATTTTCAGACGATTGATTATCATCTTTTCCACTGGCATGATATTGTTTGACAAATACAAAAGGAGCCATATCCCCATGTTCAGAATTAAAGTCAGTTTCTTCAGATACGATTGGCAATGTTTCATTCAGGATCATTGGGTTGATATTATGCAGCCATTCGTCTACAGAGAGCACGGACATAATATCTCCAGGTATGTTTTGTGTTACATGTTGTCGTGACATGAGGATTGCATGTCCAGTTCTTGCGCAACTGAGTCTTGCCAGAGGTAGTATGGAAGCAAGGGTCATTAACAATCTGTCGGTTTGGCCCATTTTGTGCATTGCATCTTCCTCATAATCTATTGAATAGAAAGAAGATGTACCGCCAATCGCTGTCAAAATATCTGTCACATTTCCATGTGTATGAGGGAGAGAGCTGAAAGGTGCAACAAGGCAGATTTCTATCTGACGTATAGCTGATTGTGCACATAATAAATAATGAAAATATGATAAGAGAGCTGCCATCACAAAGCATGCATCAAATCGATCACAATTATTCTTACCTTCAAATCTCAGGTTCATTTCCTCTCCTCTCAATACATCCAAGACCGACATACATTCTTGCTGCACTCTTACATCTTCTCTTTCTCTTTGATGTACGAATTCTCTTATCCCATGTGGAGTTGATGTTGCTACATTTTGTAGGAGCTCAATGAAAAGATGCCTTTTCTCTCCTTCTCCAGTTCTACTTCGAAACAACTTCCCAAGCATTTTCACTGAAAAGCGACGGAGGGAGAATTCTTTTTCAATGATGTCAAAGCATTCCACAGTTGGCAAATTTTTCAAGCCTTTGTTTGGCTGACATTCAGATATCTCAAGTATGGGCTCTGTGATAGATAATGTCTCTTCCAATCGTGGTAAGATGATGGAATTTACCAACACCAGATGCAACTCCCGTAAATTCTTTGTAACTGTAGTGTACACAAGACAGGACAATTGATAAGTCTCACGGAAACGATAGCCAAGTTTTGTTTGACATGGACGAAAATGTACTTACGAGAAAAAAGAGAAAAGACAGGAGGGATGCTTCCACTTCTCATAGAAACTGGTGTTATGGTTGATATGCCCGATGTGGAGACACTATCAGAATCTCTGATGGCGGAGTAGTCATCATCACTCGTGTCATCATCAACAAGGGATTTCAGGGCTTCTAGTCTAACAATAGGATGATGGAGGTAACCACCGATGTATCTTCCTGTCCTCTCAGAGTTCGGGACCAGAAAAGCCTCTGCCAGAAGATCGTTAGCACGCTTAGCCCATTCTCCCTCCTTAAATGGTAGGTATCTGATCACGCACCAAGATTTTATTACTGCAAGCGCAAGCGTTGTTGCGTCATCTCCTGACATGATCGGGTGGTCAATGGGTTTTGAAAATGAATCCACCATTTGGATAAGTGGGGCCACTTTCCGCAGTAAAAAGAGATGTAGATAGTTTCGTGCATTGTCATCAACTACGAGGTGGCCGCCCGATCCAGAACCCCCTTCAGAGCACTTTGATAGGAATAGAGTTATGTGAGAAAAAATTGACATGACCTCAGCACGAATCTCCTGAATGAGGGATGATCCATTGCTTCGCCGCACAAACCAGGGAGTAAAGCCAATATCAATAGCTCTGACAAAAGACTCCCATTCTGTTGCACACAAATCTCCATTTCCATAGACCTATAAATTGATGAAAAGAAACGATGAATCTACTTCTTACTTTTCCAAATGAATGAATTGCAATCTCTGCACAATTGACTACTCACCATCGAGCTATCGACAAGCCTTTGCAGTGCCAAAACAATTTCAAGTATGATGTTGAGAAAGGGGCTGTCACCGTGAACTACTTGATCGTCCACTATGACTGAAGTCTCGTGACCTGCGACCTCAAACTTGGCATTCACAGAGTCGCCATGACTTTGAAAGTATGACGATGCCACAGCCCCAAAGAGATCAATGACTGGTTCCCAAAAGAATCGCAAGAGCGGCACTCCTTCCACTGTAGGAGGGTCTCCTGCGCAAGGGTTGATAGATATAAAATGGAGATAGCGAAACAACATGAGTTGGATGCTCATGACAAACAAACACATCTAGCGATAGTGAAACGAGAGCACGGACAATCAAAGCATCAGCTGTACTCACCCCACATTGCCGCAGACAAGGCTCGGATTGCGCCACTCGCTATTATGACACATTCCTGCACATGTTCTCGGTTTTCGTCTGTAATTTCAACATGGAGATTCATATCTATAGCATCCAATAAAGCATCAGTGGTCGGACAAGCAGTGCCTTCATTTGAGAGCAGAACCCAAAGAATTTCTGCTGAGTTTGAAGCAACGAAGGTCCTCTGCGTTAAAATTTCCCTCTCAAACATAGCATCTTCTGCTTGTGATTCTTCAGATGTGGAGCTTGAAGTAAATGACATTGGTCTTTCGGCAGCTGAAATGAGCTGGCACAATGTCATTGCAAGTGGTCGCAATGACGCATGCGGTATGACATCGCGCGCTGCTAAGGTTTTGATGGCTACAAGGCTTTCAGAGGCACATGAGCAGGCCACAAGACGTTCCTGGTATCAAGAGGAAAGGCATATTATTAATTGTCGTACGACTGAAGTACACAAGACCAAGTGGCAAAAACCACTTACCTTTCGAACCTGCTCTTCGGGCATTTCTCGTTTGATATCATTATTACCAGCAAGATGGCATATCCCCTTTTCAGCAATAGAGATTAGACTGAGTATAATCCCCTCCCCTATTCGCCCTGACGGTGGGGGGCGCCATCCTGCTGACACCAAGTCAGAGCAATCACGCAATACACGCAGCGTGTACCACCAGTCAACCCTGGACAAGTCGACTACTTCGCCCCAGAGCGAATATTTTCTCCTGTATTTAGGAACAGCATTGTCCTCGGTACCTGTTTTGGTGGGCACAGTTCTGTGATCCGACGATGTAGTCGTGTTCACTTGGAGAACAATTTCAGCTGGTGGTGGCCTGTTCCCAGAAGAGGCATTATTTCCTCGATCACCAGCAGCCCCTGCTGCTTCCACATCAACCATTTCTTCATGATAGGGAATGTTACCTTCATCAACTCCTCTCGGGATTGGCCATGCAGCACGGCAAGTCTCAAGCCATGAGTGGATCATAACTGCAACTGGTGTATGGGCTCCAGGAATCGACCATTTGTTTTCGCTGTTTGAGTTCTCTGTCTCCACCGGGCGATGGCCCCCATTTTCGGCATTGTCTTCATTCCCATCCCCTCCACAGAATAGACCAAATGCCAAGTCCCTAGCAATGAGAGAGAAGCCCGAACATATTAGACATAATGTATTTCAAGTGTACAAGACCCCGTGTGGCAACAATAGGCAAACACTAAAACAACATAACCATTTACCTTTGCGTGTCACCAAGTCGTTTGCGCCTTCGTATCCACCGACGCTCATCATGCAGCTGCTGCCCCAACGAATTCAAAAGCGTTTCATTTCCCACCTTATCAGCATCCCAATAAATCTTAGTCTTCGCCAACCTTAAAGGCGGAATAGAAGTCTCAATCACCGACGCAGCAAATCGGATCATCGCCGCCGGCAAAACTTCCGGAATGGCAAACGAGATCATATCCAATATATCCGTATGAGGCTGCCAAACCGGAGGAGGACGAGTAGGATTAGTAGCCACCGATCCTTGTCCTTGTCCCACCATCATCATCATCCTTCCCGAAGATTGCGGGTTGGATATATCCATGGAAAGGAGCGAAGACGTCATCGAATTCCCCCCCACGCTGCTGCTCGCGCTCATGCCGTCGCCATACAATCGACCTCCCTGCTGCTGCAAATGCGGCTGATGCAACAATCTCATTTCGCTTTCCTGGATCAATTGCCGTCGCAGCTTCAATTGACGGCGCCACGCCGGACCGACGCAGGCGTGGGTGAGGGCGGCGGAGGCACGGACCGATTCTTCCCAGACTTCCCATGCGGCTTGCTCGGTGAGTTCCCATTCGACGCCGTTGAGGGAGGAGTTGAGCGTGTTTACGGTGGTGCTGTCGGCGACGGAAGCGTCCGCTCCGACTTGTTGTTGTTGCTTTTGGGACGATGAGCGGTTGGCGTCCCGTTCCGTCTTCATCGATTCGAAACGAGCGTGGAAACGGAGCGTTGCTCCCTGCAAGCTTAGGAAGGAGTCGGATGGGTCGTACGAGGGCTGGGGCGATGATGATGATTGATTATTCCTACTACTGCTAACACCACCACCTCTGTAGCCGTCGTTGTTCAATTCACCACCAGTATTGCTACTTTCTCTATCCATCATCTGCTGCTGCTGCTGACTCTCCCATTCCGCCACAATGGCCAGCCTCAGCATTTGTATGGCGTGAGAAGCGGATCGGAAGTCGCCAGTTTCGCACCTCCATATTTCGTCGATGGCATCGTCCACTGTTGGTGTAATGTTTTGTGGCATAATCGTTTGTTGTTGGGGAGGGATTGAGGTCGGATGTAACATGTGGGCTGGATATTGTTGTTGTTGAATTTGCTGTGGGGACTCATGTTGTTGGTTTTGGTAGGATACATTGGTGAAGGGCGGAGTAGTGCCATATTGTTGTTGTTGTTGTTGTTGTTGTTGTTGTTGTTGTTGCTGTTGTTGTTGTTGTTGTTGTTGTTGTTGTTGTTGTTGTTGAGGCTGAGGCACAGCATATTGTTGACCGTGCACATGCACATTCCCCTCATAGTGCTGCTGCTGCTGCTGAATCGAATGCGGCGGCTGCTGCTGATTATTGGATAGTGCAGAAGATTGATTATTCTGATATTGTTGGTACAGAATCTGCTGCTCATTTAGATGCATTTGATCGATATTGACGACATCATTGTTAATAATCGCAGTAATCTGAGCTACCCTCGTCGGCGTGGTCGTGGTGGTGCTTGTTTGATGCGGGGGCGACTTGGAACTCGGCTGGAAACTGACCCCCCTCACCCTTGGATCGTAGGCTCTGCTTTCGGAATGGACGGGGGCGGTCTGGCGCGGACCGCTGAGTCCGAGCGGCGGCTCGGAATCATTGTTGTTGGCAGCATTGTTGTTGTTGGAGGCGGAGGAAGTTTGTGATATTTGGGAACCGCTCAAACGCTTCTGTTGTTGTTGTCGTAAAATTTGTTGTTGTTGTTGCTGCTGCTGCTGCTGTATCTGCTTCTGCTGTAGTTTCAGCTGCTTCTTGCTGCTTTTCTTATCCCCGATGCTCCCCCGAAAGAAACTTCGCCGAGGCATGATGAATGATGATGATGATACGTTGCTAACTAAAGTTAGGGTTGTCACGATCCTACCGACGTCCTACACTCGTTGAATGCTCCGCGCCTATTCGTAGAGATAGAACTATCAGTTAGAGGACTGTAATGCATGAATGCACACAGCTTCCGTCCAAGGACGATCTAAGCAAGGACCCATCACCCCTGTGGCCGCCTGCATCTCCGTCCGCCATGGTTGTTGCTTGTTGTTGTTGTAGTTGTTTTAGTTGTAGGAGGTTGTAGGAGAGCGAGGTTGTTGTTTTGGTTTTGTGTTTTGTTCTGTCTCATGCTATGCCTTGCACGTACGGCGAAAACAAATAGTAAAGGGGTTCTACTGTTCGGACATTATATCAGTTCAAACTAGAACATATTATTATAAAAATTTATGAGGCACAAATATTTAGCCTTGTAGCTAATCCCATTACTTCTGCCAGTGATGGACGAGTTAGTAGGAAGATGAACATAGTAAAGTGCAAAATGGGATGATATTTTGGACTGACATCTCTTTCAGTGCAATAATTATTCAATTTCAATTAGGCGTTGTCATTCTGGCGACCCGCCAATATAAACAGATTTTTGTTCTTCTGTTTTTGGCTAATCTAGCACTAATGTGGTGCACAATATCCACCAGATTCCGTTTCTTACTCTTGGCATCATCTACGATATCCTGCTGGTGCTGCGCTGCGCCTGCTATCATGCCATTCTGCAGACCTCGACGATGAGCTCCCCCGATCTAACACCAGCAAGGACGCGGGCATCCACCTTCCCCGATAGAGCTTCCGCCGAGCAGCAATGCACGCCATCTCGCACAGCATCATCGACAAATAATAATGCAACGACCGTCGATAATCCCACTCCGCGGGCATCGTCATCGAGTAGCAAACAAGCTTACACGACTGAAATCGTCAAGGCGCTCTTCGGCGGGAGCGTGGTAGGCGACGTCGTTCGGGACTTCTCGTGCTCGTTCCAACGACAATCCGGACGGCTGTACGTGAGCACGTGCGGAATATTCTTCTACAGCAATTTATTCGGATTTGAGAAGAAGATAAAGATCAACTATGGGCAAGCGTTGGGGATTACTAAGTTGAGAACGACTAGTTTGTGCGTGAAGACGGCTGAAGGCGAGGAGTACGTGTTTCGTTCGTTTGAAAATAGAGAACATGTGTTGGGTATCATTTTGAGTTATCACCCGAATGGAGAGGCGGCAGCTGATGAACACGTGCCTTTATGTTCTACTCCTGCTTTGGAAGAAGAGGAAGAAGAAGTGGACCCAGAAGCTAGCGATCAATCATTGGATGGAACAAACGATGATGGTGTAGCAAGACAAGAAGATAGTTCCCATGATATTACGCTAGAAAATACCCAGAGCAGTGTCCAAAAAGAAAATAATGATAGACGAGATGATTCTGCTGTGGCATCGTGCTCTGCAAATGCAAGTGATGAAAATAACTCCAAGCAATGGGAAAAAATAAATCAACAGGCAAATGGTTGGGAGTCTGCTGTTGTAAACCTCAAAGTTGCTTGCAAATCTGTGGAGCACTTTCATGCTCTATTTTTGGAGAACGATGCAACTCATTCCCTCAAGACATTTGGCACTGCCATTGGAGATGAGAACGTTTCTGTCGGAATGTGGAAGGCAACTGGTGAATCGCAAGATACAACAATGGCAAATAATTCTGTGTCACGAATGATACAACTTGATCGCCAAGCAGGTGTACAAACTGCCAAAGTATCAAGGAAGCAGACTTATCAATGCCTTGGCAGCAATTATGCGCTTCTAAAGAATACAACAAGCATCAAAGGAATCAGAGGAGTTGCGAGTGATTTATTCTCTGTAGAAGACATTTGGTTCATCGATGGCTCTGAAAATGAAGGAATCAATCTCAACATCAAATTTTGTGTCAATTTCACGAAATCTACCATGCTGAAATCAATCATACAAAATCGTACAAAGGCAGAGACAAAAGATCATTACTCAAAATACACTCTGTTTTTACGGCAGAAAACGCAACAAACGTCTACCATGCAAGACGAAATGATTGCCCCACTTCCAGTCCCTGCAAAAATTGAGGCTGATTGGTTTGGTATTTTGATGTCATCACTACACCAATATTTCTCAAACCTGTCATCTGTCTTTCAAAATATACCGCCTTCGTTACTTTTCATTGGTTTTGCTCTTGTCATTTACCAACTCAAGAAGCGCATCNGGTTTTGCTCTTGTCATTTACCGACTCAAGAAGCGCATCATGACTTTAGAAGAAATAGCGGAAGATTTTGAACGCAGACTATTTGAATTGGAAAGTTCACGGCTTGATGAGTCACATGATTTAATCGACAATCTTGGTGAGTCACTGATACACACAGAGCTTCCTTAAACTAGCAATACCATCAACAGCTGCTATGTAAATCTTTGACTGCATGAAGAAGCAATGGGAATAAGACCTCCACCACTTGTGCAGCACCAGTTGGGTTTCCAGGTAGATTGACAATGAGAGTATTTCCACAAGTACCAGCAGCGGCACGGGATAGTGTCGCAAGAGGTTGTTTCATGGTCAATTCCATACTTGCCCAGGACATGAGACCCTGACATTCTCTGTCCAATATTGAAATTGTTGCTTCTGGGGTAACATCACGTCGTGCAAACCCAGTACCTCCTGTTGTAAAGACCAAATCATACGGATCCTTCTGAGTACTAGCTGCATCTTCTACTTTCCCTGACCATTTCAGCAGCACTTCTATGATGGTAGAAACTTCATCAGCAACAATTTTCTTCTCCAGTTGAGTGATGTTTATATGTTGGTCCTTGAAACTAATATTCATTTGTTTGATCAAAGCAGTCAGCGAGCTTTCAACCGCAGGTCCTGACAAATCACCCGATTCATAAGCATTTGATGCCGCACGATCACTGACTGTGAGTATACCAACTTTCAAGTTAAGATCACCCTTGGGCGGCCTGGGTATTTTGGCGGTAGAATTGGTCGATTCTGGAACCCCGGCTGGAGGTGCATCAATAGCATCCACATCCTGGCAACATACATCTGATAAAAGTGAGTTTTGTTGAGTTGCTTCTTTCATGCAAACTGGCGCTGTTTTGCTTTGACCAACGGGAGCGGTTTCAGCCACTGGGGTGATATTATTTGCTGAGCGTGTAGCAAGCATTTCCTTGTCATGTTTTGCATGTAGGTGCTTACTTCCGTTGTACCTCTCCATTTGCTCATCAGTTACCTTCTTTTGATGACTTTTCTTCCATTCCGGATAGGTACAACCATACACACATTGAGCCCCTTCATCATAGCCGAACAAATCCAGTGAATTGATAGTGTTCTGTTGCTGCTCAGGGAAGTATGCAGCAGCCACATTGTATGCGCCTATCTGATCGGAAATTTTGCGTGCTTCGACAACAAGCCACTATAAAATGCGATGAGATAAGTGTGAGACCAGCAGAAGATTCGAATCACTCATCAAATAAAAATCACAAACAACAGCATACCTTGGCCAAACAGTTCCTACAGAATCCACTCATAGTCATCAGCTCCATATTCTGAACTTCATCGCTTCTAACACGAAGGTGTTGGCAAAGACTTAGAAATGCACCGGCTTGCAAGCGAACTAAAACCTTTTGTGATAAACCATGTATGGAACCATCTCCATCAATCTTCTTCAGAATATCTGCATCGTGTATTGCATGTATGTGTGTGCTTGCTTTGTAAAGGCGGCTTTGGATTTTATATGAACATGAGAGAACAGCATGTGATATAATATTGTGTCAGTTTTTGACACAGCGGATATGACAAATGGAATTTAATTTGTGCAAAAGATTGTGTAAATTACTCACAGCTGATCCTCCGATGCCTTCTTTTGGTGAAGCTTCTTCCACTCAGGATAAGTCACTCCATACACCTCTTTGGCGGCCTCGTCATATCCAAATGAATCCAATGCACCAATCGTTAATTGGCACTCTTCTTCATTCGCAGAGAATGCAGAAACTGATTTTTTGTCTAACCGTAGTAACTTCGATAATTTCCTCGCTTCAAGCACCATCCACTAAGATAAATCATCAATATAATCAAGCAGTGATATTAGGCGTGATGTGTAATGAGGCCATTGCCATCGAATGAAGAATTGCATATCCATAGTCCGTACCCACACATACCTTGGCCAAGCAGTTTCTACAGAAACCGCTGATGGTCATGAGATCCATATTTTGAACTTGATCGCTTCGGACTTGTAGATGCTGGCACAGGGATCGGAAGGCGCCAGCCGCCATTTCCTCCATCACTTGATCGGGCGGGGCGTTCGCGTTTTCTACGCCAGCCATTGCTGAAAAGGCGAAGGGAGATATCGTCGAAGACATTATTTAGCAGGAGATGGCGGATGGTACTGAAAAGCTTTTGGGGGCGGAAGCAAGATTGGCCTGCCGATGATGGCGGAGACGGTGGATGAGGTCCGAGCTGACGAGGTGATACATATGATGCTGATGGTGCGGTGCGGCGAGAATGAATTGGATCTGATGATGATGATGGTCATTCTGAGAGGATGATGCTGATGGCCGGCATGATGGAGTCAGGGTTTGGCGGGAATGTCAAAACGTAGAGGGCTAGCCCGCTACAACACGAAACCATAAGAGCTCGCCATTTCTTTTTCTATGAACAACATACACAGAGTGAAAAGTTGTGGTATGAACCAAGATATCCTGGGGGGGTATTGAAATATATAGGGGGCAAACCCGCTAAACTGAGTCAGCAAACCGGACACCAAAAAGAGCACCAAAGATCTTTCTTTGTGCATGCATCATGCATCGATATTGTTTTGTCATAATATTCCAACAATCCAACCAAACATACACCATGAAGATGAGAATTGCCGCCCTCGCCACCCTTATCGGCTCCGCCGCCGCCTTCGCCCCCGCCCAAAGCGGCGGTGCCCTCCCCTCCATCGCCACCTCCCCGGCATTGCAGCGCACCCCCATGCACCTGCCAATGAAACCCGCCGGTCATGATGTCCGCTCCGATGGCGCAGCGAAGGAGATGGATCCCGAGGAAATGAAGATTCAGGTGGCGCTGTCGGAGCATCAGCAGGCTGCACCCAAGTTGGGATTCGATGTCGATGTTAGGAGCTTGGTGCAATACAATCATGGCTTCGCTGTTATGTCAACCAACTCAAAAGCGTAAGAACGTTTTCAAATTGTCACATGTGATCAGTCAGTGTATCTGTCAGGTTGCACTCACACTTATAAAATTTTGTAACGCAGCAACGAGGGTTACCCCGGTGGATCCGTTGTAGGTTTCGCCCCGGACGAGGATGGGCGCCCAGTATTCATCTTCAGTGGTATGTCAACGCACACCCAAGACCTCCTTGCTGATCCCAGATGTTCGGTCACTATTGCATCCAAAGAATTTAAGGGAGCAGCTGATGGCCGAGTCAACCTGATGGGAAAGGTTACGCTGGTTAAGAAAGACGAAAGAGATGCAATGAAGGCTGTTTATTTGGTGAAGCATCCTGGTGCATTTTGGGTTGAGTTTGGGGTAAGATTTTTTATGCTTTACTTTTTATTTTATCTTTCTTCATCTTATTTTATGATGATTTTACTAATCATTATGATTCTGACCTGACGGGGTTAATTGTGAACTACATTTTGCGTAGGATTTCAACTTTTTTAGAATGGACGAAATCACAGACATTCGATTCGTTGGAGGTTTTGCCAGAGCAGGTTCAATCACACCGGAAGAATACAAAGAGGCCAAACCGGATCCCATTTCCGGTTTCGGAGGAGCCATTGCCAGTCACATGAATGATGACCACATGTCAAGCACCATTGCAATGGTTGCGCATGCAATACCTGGATTAGATGTTTCAGAGGCAGTGATCACTAGTGTGGATAGCTTGGGAATGTATGTGAAGTGCACTCGCACGCCCAGGGCATCGGATCAGCCACAGCAATTTAAAATCAGAATTCCATTCCCGAGAAAGGTTACAGAGAGGGGCGGTGTTAAGGAGGTTATTGTCGAAATGACCCGTGCCGCTGCGAAGTCTGCTGCTCCAGCAGAGTAAGACTGAAACAATCAAAGCAATGGGTAAGAAATGTGGCAGGCTGAATTGATGACTGTCAGTCTTTTTGACAAATATCACATGCTATTGGGGTTGATTTTGGATCAAACCTTGCCAGTACCTTGCTGAGCTGCGAGACAAATGCGGTGGCACCCCACCTACCAACAACAAACCTACACTGAATGTTGACTGCAACTGATAAACAAAAATGAATCTTTTATGTACCCATGAACGAGGCAGTGAATTAATTTGGATATGGATTTTGAACAAGTTCGTAGATATAATTAGGATATGTCTTGACTCGATGAGAGGGCGAGCCTACTGTGGCAAAGTTTTGTACACTGCAATACCGCTTTTGGTTGTGCCATTAAGTTCGTATGGAGTAACCGGCTACCAACACAAACGTATTTGTACCGTCAATCGTAACCACCAAACCATTCGCCATATGTCCCGTCTTGGCATTCACCAACAATCCCAAGTTCCATGGTAGATCGATCGATATTCATGCGATGATTTCAGCCAACGCTCACATCCAAAGCCAGGCTGCCTCGAGTGAGACCTGCGCCAAGGCAAATTTGCGCATAATGTAACACTGAGTAGGATGAGGAACGGAGAATGTAATCCTCAATCAGCGAGGCATTGTATGCATCCCCTCGCGCCAGTTCACAAAGGATCTCGGCGCTCTTTGTCTGCACTAGCGTTTCAGCTATTCTTTTCACCAGCTACCGTGGTATCCATCATATCCAACTCCTGCTGTCCGAACAAATCATTGATTTCTGGGGCCAATTGTGAATTTCGCCAGGGCTTCGTTCGATAGCACCTCGTCGGGGTTCATCATCCTCGATAACGACCTGATTGGCAATGTGAAGGTAAGTTGGTCAGCAGGCGTCCATGAAGGCGACGCAGCTCTCGCGTACCAAATTTTCGGAGACAGCGCATACTACTTGGTGGGTGGTACACGGCGTGTTATTCCGGGACATGGTAGACGGAGCAGCCAAGCTGCTCATCGATTTCGTGGCAGGGGTTTCGCTGCCAGAGTCGACTTGGCGTAGTACGGATTAATCTTATTCGTAGTGCAGATGATAAAGTGAAGCCGGTGGATTTCGAAACGTCTGTCGGTGGACGAGGAATCTTGAGTATCGTGGTACATCCTTCTTCGAAAGCTTCAGCTGCGTCCATCCTCGTGGCGTCGAAGGACAGGAGCTGATATCTTTCTGCTTTCCGCCACTGTTTTCAGATTCGTCAACGTCGTCATTCATCGCGGCGGATCGAAACGATCGCATCCCCATCCACTGATCACTTCGAGCCCTACGCTCCTTTGTCTTCTTGGCCTTCTCATCGGAATAGAGGAGGAGCAATCGGGATGATTGGTCGAAGCGTCGTCATCGTCAGAATCTGAATATGGGTAGCTGTAGCCTGGACCCGTCGTCTCGATCCAGAGTTTTCTTCGCGAGATATTTCGATCGAGATGAATCGTTATTGTTTTTGTTACCACCGCCGTTCCAGCGCCGACGTTTGGAGTGGCGGCTTTCGTCTACGCCGTCGTTGCTGGACTTTCTATTCATGCTGGTTTGGTGCGGTCAATACATACATTTGGCACGAACGCAGATCAACATCATGGGACTGGTGGGACGGTTCCTTGAGCTCCAAGTCCAAAGTGTGGCTGTGAATGTGAATTGGTAATGCTGTTCATGTTTTGAGTACGGCCGCTCAGAGGTACGACCAGGCACAGCTAACTCTGGCTGCTGTGAAAGATGAAAATGTGTATCCGAGCATTTTGTCCGAGTTCTACAGTGGTATAGTTCGAGTCCCGTGGTATTGGCATAGGAATTGGTACGATCGCCCGTGAATCCTCCTCCATCGTCCATAATCCATCACGATCCATTGATCCAATCTCTTCTCCAAACGAAATCACCACTCAATCGACCACCCCATTTTTCCGGATTGCGGCGCCGACGACGATAGCATTTACTTATTCCGAAACACCCGCCTCCATGAGAGCCGCGCTCAATGATTCTCAACATATTCATCGCACAATCAACGCAAGTTGTACCTCTATCTCCGCTTCCTCCTCTCAGCATTTGCGACGACCAACAATGATCTTGGACCACAACGGTAGAAGGCTGCCCGGCAGCAGCAGCGTCGAAGAGATCGAGTCGGATCCAGGTCGTGGCTGCAAAGTTGGTGACGAAGAGTTGCTCCATCCAAGCCTGCGCCAGAAATTGAGTGAAAGACACGGAAGTTTGTCACTATGCCGTGAGAGCATTGAACAGTACTCACTTGAAACCAACGAGCAATGGGCAAATCTTGGGCATGTCATTCAACAAAATAATAGTCTACAGGAACTTTCTTTCGACGATTGCTCCATTGTGGACGATGCGATGGAAGCAGAAGGGGAGGAGAGTGAGGTTGTCACGACGTCACA
>JALLAS010000154.1:0-17347 GCA_036939415.1 Detonula confervacea | reverse complement strand
GTCAAAGCCATTGCACAAGAGAAATCAATGCTGATTTTGATGCGATCAGTATTACCTAAATCTGGCGGATTGATATCAACTGGTGATCGGGCAGTTTCCAATCACACATCAGCACGACGTTTCACATAGTACTGATTGTATTACGTAGGAGTAGTAGGTAATGTTGTACCGCTCTGATGTACCAGATACCTGGCTTGCTCTTGCTCGCTCGTGTTCACTTGGTAGGTCCTTGACAATGAAGGACGATGTGCAGCCTTTCGATCGCAATGCTAAGTATGCCTGAATATTCTCTCAGATAGAAGATTGAATAGATACGCCATGCTATGCCTGCATTTTCTTTCAGATGGAAGATTGAATTTATTTAGATCTACGTTTGTTACCTAAAAGTTTCAATTCCAGGACAATTGACCACGGCAAAATGAAGCTTAGGCAAAGTTATGCTAATGGAGGGGTTGGTGGTAGGCAAATGGATCTAGATGATGCGTTGAAGAGAAAGAAGGAGGAAAACATGGTCGTGATGCGTTTTGGGTCTGTGGAGTTACCGACGCTGACTGTAATGCGGCGGTCGTTGATACAGTCAAGTATCAAGAGATTTGTACCAAATGGCGTTTCAAATAGACAAGTGTGGAGTTACAAATAGCAGCTAACAATAAGTCCAACTGTGGCAATGGAATTACTAGATGCAATCCATGGCGAAGATTCGAGTTGCAATTGCTTTGAGGACATTTCCAAGTGTAAACAAAATCAGAGTTGTCATCAGTTACGTCAAACTTTGCGGCCTCAAGACCCAAACCCAAACTATGTTATATGTTATGTCAGGTAAATCTGTTGGAACCTGCACCAGCTAACATAAAAGCACCGGCCACTCCCATGTTACAATCTGGCTGGTACCTGGCACCGAAACCCACCTAGTTAGACGGAGGAGAGTTTGGACAGGTCTTGCATTGTACCTATATTGTTATTGACCAAGACTGAGTATCCTTCGTCATTGGCGGTGGAGACAAGCTTGCATTGAATTCTGACTAAAATATGGATCATTTGAGATTATTCGTATCTGATTAGTATGGTTAACAATGATCAAGTTCAAACAAATTGAACAATCATTATTTGTTGGGCAGGAGTTGGGCGGGACTCAAGAAAAAGTATTCAGTAGTAATTTACATGGCAACTCTCACCTCTCACGTCACCACGCATGATTGTGATGAAGAAATGTTAGATGCTTGACTAAGGAAAGATCAATTTTGGGGTAAAAATGTGAGCAACATGGAAAGTGTTGTCGATGTAGATATCTTGCCTAGTCATTTTAGAGGAACCAGTACGCCAATAATACATGAATAACGAAGTAGTGCAGCGAATAACCATACCACAGAACCACGAACTGTCTTACCTTCAATCTATCAGCGTCCAGAGAATAGTTTTTGGGGATATTGTCTGTTCAATGCCATACGAATGCAATAATGACAGTGGCCATCGCAATGACCTTATCATATATAAACATTACGCATGATGCATCCCATGGCAATAATGGTCATCATACCACATACACATGCACTCTTACAGAAAGGATATGCATGGAAGTGTGTGGATATCTGACTCAATACTAAACATACAAATATTATGTCAATACACAGCCCAGTGTTTCAGACAGAACAAAATTTCTTGACTGAGGCCAGCGGCAACCAGTGGCAACACTCAACAGTCCAGCATCAAATGAAGTATAAGTCCTACTTTCTCTCCACGGTTCGATGCATGGCTTTGGAAGGATATTGAAGCCACTAAATGTGCACATTATTCCCCATTCCATGATTTTTCATCATTCACATGAGTATGTGGCGGTGCCCGAGGCGGATCAATCCATAGGTCAATCCAGAGCTCGAATGACGGACCTTTGCCTGTGGATCCAAGAATGTCCACCTTTTAGCCAGATCTTTGCTCAATCATCCCGCCTCTCAACCCCATCAATAACAGAGTGCCATCCACAGATCGCTTCACAATCATGAACTGAGACCAGTCTCTCTAGCACGTTTCCGACACGTTTCCAAAGCCCTCTTCACTCCCTTCAATTCTAACGAACATTTCCCCGCCCTACCCAAAACCTCTCCATCGGCATCCAATGTCATGGAACAATTCCGAAAGGCGCATACAGAGCTAATATCTGCTTTGGAGGATGATAGTAGTTTCGATTTGGCGGGCGCCGATACCCAAGGCTTGGAGGATAAGCCTAGCTGGCCTTCTCCCCCCTTTCCGCATGTGATAACGTCTCGTTTGTTGGAGGAGAGTATAATTGTGTGATCTCCGCCAAGCGATACGTCTCTAATCCATCTTCTGGACAAATCCATCGTATTTGATGATTGCGATTTATTATTGTTTCCCAATGATGGATCCAATCTCTGCAGCAGTTCCACGACATGCTCGTTCTTTTGAAATTGATCTTGCCATAACTTCCCTCCCTTCCAAGTGTAGCCGCTCGATCCGCCGTTGGATGATCCGAGACCTAATTGCTGCCACCTATCACAGCCAGAGAGCCAGAGGTTTCCCTTGGTATCGAGGAGGGCTGAATGGCCGGAGGAGGTGAAGCCCCCTACGTATGCGTGCGATGCTACTGCCGCAGAACCATCGGAGGAGTTATCATCAAGGAGCTTGATTGGCAGTGGTGCGGATGGATTGCCGCTTCGACCAAGTTGACCTAATTCATTGTCGCATACTTTGGGATTGTGGCAGCGGCTGCGGGGTACGCCGAGGACGGTTACGGTAATGGAGTGCCCTGCCTCTTGCGCTTTGGCGGTTTCTTTTAATTTTACCTCTCCGCCTCTGCTCGCGCTGCCGATGATGGTAGATGCGGGAAAAGCCACGCAGGAATGCAGAGCACGATGGAGAAGGAGTTTTTTCGGCTGGTAGTTGCGGGAATCCAAATATAGAATATTTGGACGCAACACCAAAAGTAGGAAGCCGCCACGATGCACGATCTACGATGCACGATGGCGGCTCATTCTTCTTTGCCTCTTCGCTACGGGATTTGCCTGAGATCAAACACCAAAAACAAAATGGAGCACGACCATGAAAACCGCAGCGATGAAAAATTAAACACCGAATTCAACACTGCCTCTACAAATCATCACCACATCAACGGATGTACCAAAGTTATTTTCCTTAACCCCAACTTACCGTTAGTATCACCATAACATCAGAAGACACCTCCAAAATGATGGAAAGTGACATTGCAACAGCTGTTGCAACAATCACATCCAAGATAAGTGACACCAAAAGAGATCTAAGAGAAATATTTTTAACACAACAAAGCAAATATGCGGACGTATTGTCACTGTTTAGTAATTACAACAACGAAGAAAGGTACACCATTTGTGACAACGTTTTAGGTGTAGATGCGGAATCACGGTCAGAACCGAAACACGTATTAGAATGCCTAGTGAAATATGAGATAGCGATGAGTTTTGCTTCAGCGGCTAAACAAAATAAGAGTGACGATAATATTAAAGATTTCTACAAACACCACTTGCACGGTGCAGTAGTTTGTGCATGGGAATTTGTTTGTCGATCTTCTTCGCTCGTAGAAGATGATTGTTGTCAAATAGCTCTATGCTGTGGAAGACATATTCTCGGTATCAATGAGAACGAAAAAAGAAAGATGGTGTTTCCGCACATCTTTCCATATCAAAATTTTACTGACTTATACAAAGTGATAAAAAGGCTGAGGGATGAATTGATCACAAAGAGTCTTCACCAACCAAGACAAAAAATATCCATCAATCCAACCCTAGACAAGGTGAAGAGTTTCATCAGAAATCTTGATCAGGACACCAATGATCGGGGGGGAAAGTCTTACAGTAATTCAACATCCAGCGATGAGGGGAGCCACCACGGGATCAGTAACCAATACTTCAAAAGCTTCTTTGAAGCTCATGCAGATAATACTAACGAAAGCATTGAAACGGCATCTACTTATTCCGACCTGCTTCAATTTATGCCAAAAACTTACTTGGACGATCATGGTATCATTGCAACCAACAGAGACGATTGGAACATTTTTATCAACAGTCCACTACTCATGGCTTCAGTAGTAGAAAGTGTAGCCAAGTGAGTTATATCCCGACAACAGAAACGACTTTCAATATTGTTTTAAACTTATATCGTCGTCCTTCTTCCTCTTTCGACTCAATCCTTTCCTACACGCAAACAGTATGTTCAATGCTTGCGAGGGAGGTTACAAAACACTCGATGTCATTGCCGGTAAAAACAACGCCAGCACAACAACATGTGCAGATGTCACAGGGCCCACGATTCAATTGTATCTTCAAAAACACCCTTATATCAAAAACCGCTTCGTCAATGTATTGATCTTGAAAAACCACTTATCAGATGATTACATAGAACAAACGTATATCCCATCATTCGAAAAGTTGGCCTTCCAGTCTTCGAAGGCCAAGAAAAGTAATTCGTTCATTAGAATTTCTTCGAAGGAAAGATCACATCCTAATGAGCCTATCCCAGTCATAACATATGGAAATAGTATTCGCAGCCGGAAGCAATATAGAGCTGCTGCTATAACATGCATAGAAAAAAATACATGTGATTTTGCAACACTTGTATTCCGGGCAGCAGATAAGGCCGTACTCAACGCAATACATCAATTGGAAACATTTCTCAACGAATGCGAGGGAAGAACCGAGAGTGAGATCCAACAATCTAGCCAAAAAAAAGGGCCCACCAACAAGTCATCAGATTGCAATCAAATGTTGCCCTTTGCGTTCCCAATAGGGAATGATTATCCAATAGATTCCCCAGACTCGGTAGTAATTCAAGCAACCACGAACATACCATATGGCAATCACAGTGATAGTACTACACCTTGCAATCACAACAACAATAAACAAGCGACTAGCAGTGATCAAATGAGGATATACACCAATGCCATAGCTCCGCTTGCTCCAATTGACGATCCTTTATTAACTATAAGGCATGGCATACCAGAGGCAAATGGTGAAAATGCAATGTGTAAAATAGTTGGGTATTTTTGTAGCAAGAAGCTTGCCTTTGTCCCGTGGACTTTATCCAACGGCGATGGCATACCAGTAGGCGGAAAGAGTCATGCTCACGTGCAATGGCATGGATCTCAGGGAATGATCCATCACTATCTTCGTCCGCTATCCGAACAAGTCCGCATAGTGGAGTCATGTCGTCAACTGCATCCAAATCAAATATCACACGAGCAACAAAAACAAGAAGTAATTCGGGACATCAAGGTATTCGACGCAGATACGCAGAAGATAACTGGCGTTTTTGCTCTCCTAACCGGAGAAAAGAGATTCGTATCACCAATCAATAGTGACATTCCTTCGAAAAAGAAAAAAAAGAGATCGAAAAGAACAAGAGATACTTGTACGTCCGTCAGTTTGGAGAGTCACCCAACGAAAAAAAAACAATGCGCGAAATTGGTAGTTGGAAGACATCAAAACGGAAAGGTAGAAGAATATGAACGAGTTCCGCGTGATCAAGTTGTTGGGATAGACTCCAAAATAACGCTGGAGGACATTGCTCGATGTTCAACAGTAGCAAAAGCATTCTACAACCGCAAATGCACAGTATTACTCAATAGAGGAACACAACATAAAGAGAAGGATGCAACAGTAATCATCGGACCATTAGTCAAGCCGAATAAGAATGTCAAGGACTCACACTATCTAGTACGCCCAGGGGAGAAATTCGAACCAACTGAGATAGATTCGGGCCATGGTATAAAGTCAAGCAGCATGAATCAAGGAGTTATCAACACAAAGAAAGCTGATGTTGTTCACATACGGCGTTTCTCCAAAAATTGCCCCGATGTAATAGAAAATGTAGTTAGGACCTACGAAGGAAAACAAATGCTACCCATGACCCTACGAGGGCAGGGTGGCGCAGATACCAAAGCTGGCAGCAAACCTATTCCATGTCACCACCCAAACGCTGTAAAAGAAGGCGCTACCTACTTCGTTTCGTCTTACCAAAGTGTGACAAACAAATACCATCAAGCCTTCGACAGATCTGTACAAATCCACCAATCCGTTATTGTGTATGCCAGGGGTGTATACCTGGGAGCATTCACCGTCGACAGCTCCTTAAAGAGAAGCATTGACAAAGACGAAGAAGTCGATAAAGTCATCGAAAACACCAACAGACACATCAAAGTAATTCACCAATTGGACAGCGATAGGTTTCCAGAGAAGGAACTGACAGAGCAAATGATCAGGGAAATAAGAGCTATCCAATCAGTTTGCCAGTATATCCGGCTCGTTCCGTTGCATAACAAGTTCAATTCTCATTGGAATAAAAATGACGATGTAGATTGGAACGTGATAAAACTTTCTCTCGATGACTTTCACAAGCCAACATACCTCTTTGAAAGCATCGACGGGTTACCACCAACCATTTATACTAATTGGATGAGTCTCTTAGATAACGGTCTACCATTTCTAAAAAACGAAGTCAAAACAAGGTTGGGATTAGAAGAAGAAAGTATGAACGATAACTTATGCCCTGAAGTTGATATTTCTACAAGAAGCAAATTCGATCTAGACATTTATGAGAACGGTCTAATCCATGGATCAATGTTCTCTTCGGCAAAAACGTTTGGACCTTGCCTAACTGATAGAGGTTCCAAAATAATTCCACCTAGCTTCATATTTGATGACATGATAGCCAATGGAATATTCAAAAGCAGAGAAGATGCATACAAGCAAACGGGCTTGGCTTCATTAGCGTCAAGACCTAATCATCCAATCACAGTAGTCTGGGACTTAGTCGCAATTATAGCAATGGCATCAACAAATAGCTTTGACGAGACACTAAGAGAAACGGATGGATGTGGTAGACAAAAATATAGATTGGGACCGCATTACATTATAAACAACAAAACAAACGAGGAGGCTTGGGATATTATCTTCAAGTGCCTGCTTTCGTGTATGGTGAATCCCTGCGTAATGGTACAAATAAGTCACAAACGTGAAGGTAAATTGGCACCATCTCCAAATGACTTAGATGACTTCGTCTCCACAGCAAAGATGTTTCAGTGGGAACAAAGATTCCTCCATGACCTTTTCAGACCTTGCTTCGCGGGCGGTGATGTTTTTTTCGAATTCTTAACTAATCTCAAAAGATCAGGAAAGCAAATATTCGTGGATGCCGTCAAATTCAACATTGATGGTTTGGGCAAAGGCGACAGATGCAGCATTATCACTACCTTGACCAATGGATTGCGTCACTGCTCCGACAACGTTGAAATTGCCTTCACTGAATTCCATATGCAGGTCATTGCCAGGACAATCGAGGTCTGTCTTCACACTCCGTTTGGTAATGTTACGTCAGTAGCAACAGGACCTGGTGGCAGGAGTGGATCAATGTGTTTCGTCCATTTGTTCAAGTACTGCACTAACCAACAGCATTTAACGGCTACGAAGGCCGTCGCACTAATACCTCAGTGGATTGTTACAACATACAACAACAAGGTTCGATCAATTTTGAAGGAGGATGAAACTTCACAAAAAAAGGCAATGAAAGACCAAACGCTGAAGGTACTCGAGGTGAAGGGATTGCAATGGTCAACTGAGGACGATTGTTTGATACATCGTATTGGAATTGGTAAAAGATTCGACCCATCCGACGTCGAACATTCAAATTGTTGCTTCTATGGTCAAATCCAATACACTCAACCTAATAGAAACGACGGCATTAGCAATGTAGTGCACCTCGACGGCGACAAACACGGCCCCATCAAGCACAACTACAAAGACGTCTTAGCGAAAGACCTCCCATTTATGGCAACACACAAGCATTATTTCGACACTGTTATGATGCCAGCTTATGCAAGTCTATTGAAAGATAAGTCATATCAGCACAAGAACTTACATGACAAATTCCAAATTACCATCGATAAGAAAATGTCTAGTACACATTGTCACTTTGCTAAACCAACCTCCACAACGACACCAACAATAAGAACAAAATCACCCATTGCCCATCAATCGGCGCGAAACGAATCCAATACAAACAACACGTTCATCGATCGTATCCAACAAAAAATTTTATCAATATTTAAATCAAAAGCCGCCAATAATAACTTTGACAAATCAAGTCAACCAAGGAAAAAGTTGCCTCCAATTGCAATGCCTACACCCGCCATGGAAACAAACCCAAACAAAAAAATTAATATCATCAATGGGAGCAAGGTCCAGCAAATTAACGGTTTGCTGACAGGTGTCATACTACATGGAACTACTGTTCCATTGAATGAAAAACAAATAACAGGGGATTCGTACAATACAAAGAACAAGAATACAAGGAATAAAGAACCACAACCAAAGGTTATAACAGATACTGTCAACGAACTCATGGAATTAGGAATTAATGTTGATATTGATAATGATCCACCATCAAAAACAAAGTACCATGCATGGCACAACCACACACAAACGACCGAGGAACAAGACACAAATCTATACACAGATAGCAACACTATCATTATAACCATGATTACAGGTCACAGTCGTGTCTTCGTAGAAAACAAATCAAGCAACAACAAAAAGAGTGAACACTCAAACGAACTTGGACACGAATGGAGTCTTCCAGACGAACTCGCACCCTTCCACACCGAGTTCAAAGTGTCGACATATATTAACAACAGAGATGGGAGAACAGTATTGCTCGAGAAAGTAACTTCAGGAAAATTATTGTTGTTCTCTCTCTGTCCTGGCGACATTGTTGTAATACCATCGTCACATTTACACACAGTCTGGACTTATCCACAGTCCACTGGCCTTTCATTATATTTAAAACAATAAATCTATTGTACAGAATTATACGCCACTGGCTTTTTTGCCCCCTATCAACCCTGTTCGACCATCAATTATTAAGCTTCTAATAGGATATACATATCATTCAGCTGGCAGTATTATCATCAATACGTAAAACTTAAAGAGAACTTCATCATAAGCAAAGCAACATAACAGAAGAAAACATCAAAACAATAGTTTTCTATTCAACAGATAAAGAAGACTAGATCTAATGTGAGGAAGACTTCACCAAGATTGCAAACCAATGCACTCTAACATCTTTAAGAAAATTAACTACATTATCAGACGCAACCGACACTACTGCCCATCCTTAACTATCAACCCAGTCAGTACGCGACTACCTCCCATCATTCAATTGAACACGACCATACCTATACCCGGGCCCTTCGAT
Organism: Detonula confervacea; assembly: GCA_036939415.1. NCBI lineage: Eukaryota > Bacillariophyta > Thalassiosirophyceae > Thalassiosirales > Thalassiosiraceae > Detonula > Detonula confervacea. Next base: position 8,110 of record JALLAS010000154.1, on the reverse strand, counting down.
CACTAACATTATCAGAATTGTTCGCAGCTATAGGCGCAGATGCGAGCGTAGAGGTATCAAGCCTCATCTCTTCCAACTGGCCCATATGATCAAGACTCGTAGGAGTTACGGAACACAAATGATAAATGCGATCAGTAGCACTAATCATAGTTCTTTTTTCGTTTCTCGATGCTAATCCAGAGGTGTCCACGGTTTTTGACGACTGATCCTGGATCTTCCCAAGACGACACCAACCAAAAATTGTAAAACCTAACTGCGTCCTTCGCATTTCATCACTGACATCATCCAAATCGGAATCGATGTCACCCCCACGATTCACATAAGAAATCATCCTGTCCATAACATTATAGGTATTCACCTTGACCCTACGATCAGAATAAAACTGCACCGCACTAACCCCAGACGGAATGTGTCCCTGCTTCAAAAAGAAGTTGGTAAAACTCCTACTAGTGAAGTACCTCACAATCATTTCCCTGCCATCCTGAGTAACCAATTTAAGATCCATCGCTGCGACAACATCAGCCTCTCGTTTAGAAAGGGCGAAACAAGCACATATTCTTGCCTGCTTGCCACCCTCATACTGCCCATATCCATCACAAAACCTACCGCAACAGTGTTCCAAATCAACAAATGTCACGTTCTGCAACACAATCTTCACATTGTGATAGCAAAACCCATGCTGCCTATTTTTATTATCTCGAACCATCCTTTGTGGGATACGCACATCATCGAATCGAACAGGAACAACACCCTCAGTTAGAGTCATTAGTGCAACACCCTCGTTCTCATTCATTCGATCCAGATTACTTGGAGGATCAAGTACAACAAAAGCACCACCCGGCCCTACGAAAATGTGAATGCACCAACATACAACATGCAAACTTTAACAATACCACTCTATAACTACATATAAACAAGAACGCAACACTCACCCATCACACCATTGTCACGAAGATGTCCACACCTATGAAACATCATTTCATTCTGCCCTTTGCCCCATAAGAATACAACAATATTGTCCCCTTCGTCGGCATTAATATCCATGCCTACTATCATTTTCTCGTAAGACTTCTTTCCACTACTTGTACGATTGTAAAAGGATACTTCTCCATCGAGTTTATTCGCAGCTTTCGGATACAAAAGAACAATACAAACAGCTTTGTTGAAAGTCTGCACATCAGCTTCATTCAACAGGGTGTTGATAGTTATGAACTTCAACGATTCGTCGAAAGGACCATCATGGGGCAGTAGAGAAGTAAGCTGCACAGGATCAACCAAATTGAGGCGACCCAAATTGTGCACGTCATTAAAATTATTCATAATATATTTCTTTCTACAACTGTTGCTCTCAACATTTAATGTCCACTGAGATCTACAAATATCTCAACTACCGGGCCAGTAAAATGATATGCTGCTGGTGGCCAGAGTTCTCATTCCTCGGTGTAAAACGGTCTGCTTCTGACAGCTAGAGTTCTCGTTCCTGATCTCAAAAACAACACACAAAAATGCATACAACAACCTGTTGGTTTGCGCCGAAGGCACAAACCAATGGCGCGCGAAGGAATTAGTATAATCATCATTCATGAGTCTCCAGAGTTCTCCTTCAACTTGGAACCAATATTTTTATGCCTGTATCAGAGCCAATATTATTGCTCTTCTTGTTGAAATTGATCATAATCATACTACCTAGTCGTGTATGATGTTGTTGTATCACAAGAAGATGGATTCATGGTTCATGGTTCCCGCCTGCCTTAGATACCTACTGGATAATCACCACGGGATAACCTACTCGATATAATGTATCTTTGAAGATAAAGTCATCTCTGCGTCATTAGCGATGATGTCACGTAGATCCTTCGTAGATTAATATTACAGGTTATCGCTGTGTTGATCGCTTATTTTTCAACCGCCAACACCAACCATCATATTCACCATCATCATCATCAAACCGCCAACGCACCATCAACCATCACGCACCATCATCATCAATCGCGACGACGATGGGATTAACGTCGCCGAGTAGCCAGTACGGAATAGAATCATTTGGAACTGAGGCTGGAGAATAGCGCGTGGTACGAACAGCAACCAAGCAACACAGGCACGTACCTTCGTCAACTACAACTACCTACTTACTCCTAGCATCATCATGACAACCCTTTCATCAAGAACGGCCGGAGCAGCAGCAGCCCTCCTATCGTCGTCGTGGCTGTGCCACGGCTTCACCGCCACCAACAACCGCCACCATCACGTACCATCATCGCGCAAATCCAGGACGACGTCCCTCCGCGTCATGGCCCCCCCCGGCTCCGGCTACGTCCGCACCGACATCATCGAGGACGAAGACTCCGACCTAACCCACCCCGAGCTGCTGGCGTCGGACGTCGCCCTCATCTCCCCCCGCGCCTTCCCCTCCACCTACGAGCCCATGCTCGAATACCCCGGCACCATGCGCCCCGGCCGCACCCCCGAAAACATGCCGTACCACGACCTTCCCGGCCTGGGGATAAACGATCCGGACCCGGTGCCGTGGCCGCACTTTCAGGAGATCGAGTGGCACCATCGATGGGATCCGCCGCACGAGCAGGCGCTGGCGATGGAGGAGTTCATCGAGGTGCAGGGGAGGTGGGCCAGCGTGGAGGAGGAGGCGGAGATGAGGATGGGCATGCGGCGGGGGGTTAGGGAGAGGAGGGAGATGGAGGAGACGGACAAGGGGGGTTCCGGGGAGCAGATGGTCATTATGGACGATGACGACGAGGAGGAGGACGATGGCGGCGCCGAGGGGAATAATGCCAATATCGGCATTGGGCTCGGGGAGGGAGTGGAGGCTTTGTTGAAGAGCGCGGCGGATACCAAGGCCAGGGCGGAGGCTGCGGGCGAGGTCGACGACGAGGAGGACGATGAAGAGGAGGAGGGGAGCGATGACTTTTTGCTTGATTCGGGTCTTGGCGGAGAGGAGGAGGAGGAGGAAGAAACGCCTGTCAAGATGAAGGCTGGAGCCGAGGATAAAGGAAAGGGCGAAGATGTGGATCTCGACTTTCGGTTGGGATTCGACCTTGATGGCGATGAGGAGGAGGATGAAGGGGAAGAAGAGGAGGAGTGAGTATCTTCTTCATTTGTGAGGTTTGGACTGTGCGTGGTGTGAATCAATTTTCATTGATTCTGCTTTTACCGCATTGTGCTGTTCTTGTGACATTACCTGATGCATGCGTATCTAATATCAAACACAAATTTTCTAAACAGGGCCGAAGACGATGAAGAAGGAGACTTTTTTGACGATGACGACGAGTAAGTTCGAGTGCACAAAGTTCAAATAGTATTGCTGTATCTTGCATGCGTCATGCGTTTTGTCATTATATTATGTATGCCTAAAAACCAACATGATACTAACAAGTCCATTATGTTCTATTTAACAGGGAAATTTCAATCGATGACTACACGAAAGAGGTAGACGGAGAAGGAGGCGACACCGATAACTTTGACGATGCTGGTTTCGATTACGGAGATCAATAAACATCGTATTTTAAGATTGAAAGATGAAAAATAAAAATACAACTGCTATTTTGTGGTGTGTTCTTTGTGTTCATTGTGGTATGAAAAACGTATAAACGACTGGACACAGCAACTATCGCACAAACAACTCCTATTGTAACAAGGTGCAATAAAATTGTGTTTGGCGAATATCAGAAATGGGTGTGCGTTGCAAAACCTGTCGGAAATATTATGGGTAGAAAATAGCAATGGCTCCGTTTAGAAATTGAATGGAATCTATTTAGGTAGTAGGTACATCGGGGCCCTATTTGAATTGTAGTATGGTAGATTATTCGGCGAAGATGACGAATGTGTTCGCTCTATCTGTACCACATTTACAATATTGCGAATATATAGAAAATTATGATGTGCTTGCTTTTTGTTAAAAGGAATCATGTGCTCAAACCACTCAGGTGAGAGAGGAACACCAGCAGGGGCAATTCTTACAATACCATTGTGTCTCTTCATCCTAGAGATACCAAATTATGCGCCGAAGAAAACATCGATCATGTCATAAGGCAAGGGTATCATACGATGCCTACGAAATAAAGAAGGAAAGGCTGAAAACCAATGAGGATGTATGTATGCCATCATGAATCTGAGCAATCGAAATTCTAAACCTTCAAGGCAAGGCAAGGCTCCAAATATTGCCGAAGATCTAAGCCACCAAGGCTATAATCCAACATGGTACTAAACCATTAAATAATATTCGCATAACTGTTAAAACTGATACTTTTGAATATACACACGACATTTTCAAAAATTGATTTATACGCTTCCGTACTTGCTCCCCAGCCTGGACAGTTGCCTCCTGGGTTTGCGATATTCTCGCGAAAAGTCCTTTACGCTATCGCCGCAGATGAGGCAATCGCGATGGGATCCGTACAGTATCTCGCCTATTTCTTTTCCACAGACAAACTGAAGATGAAATGATGTACAATATATATATATATATATATATCAGTTGGTATTTTATGCGCACAATCGAAATTCAACTGTGGTATAAAAATTCGAGAGTTTCTTCTCACCTTATTATCCATACAAAACCAGAAAGCAATGAGGCTGCTTATAATTTCAAAGCTGAACTCGAGATAATGCGCCGGCGTCTCGCCGATCATATCCCCATCCTCATCCCTACCCATTCCATTATAAACCGCCAATTGAATCAAAGCTATCAAGCTGGCAACCCCGCCCATAATGACGCTCGTATCCTGCTCGAACCGACACAGCGAATACAACAAGACCAAATCGACAAAGCTCATGGTCAACTCGTTGAGGTATTCGATCTCGTGGCTTATGATTTCGAAGTATTGGTAGTTCATGGTTATCATTGCCGCGGGGACGGAGGAGGAAACAATGTTGAAGAATAGCACCAGTCGTAGTACGAGGGTGTTGCCGTAGATGTTGGTGAGCGGTTTTGGAGTGCTTGTTAGGGAGATGCATTCTACGACTGCGAAGATGAATGTTGCCCAAAACTCGATTAGATGGAACCTTTGCAATAGTACATGATAATATGAGAGCAGATAGGAATGAGATTTTCGTAATAGAATGCAAGTTCGACTTATTTGTTTGCAACTTTGTATTACAATACATATTAGACTACATGGACTCACATTTTCTCTGAAACGGGGGGATCATCTTCGTTATGGGAATTGACGTAGTTGGTAATGATGAGGGCTACATTTATCCCACTGTATCATAAAATAGATAACCAGCAAAATAGAAGATAATATGTCAAATGAAAATGGTAAACAACAATGAATAAGTAGAGCAAATCCAAAATTCATATTGCATCATACAAAGCAAGGTATGATTGTACATAATATTATGAACAGACATTATGACCACAACAACAACATGTTTTATGAACCTCCAAAAATGTCTCATTGAAACTGCCCGCAAACCACCATCCTACGCAAGACACACGCCCACCCACCCACCCTAACTAACTAACTAACTAACGCTACTCACCAATAAACCAAGCAAATAATTGCCAGAGTAAAATTAATCTTTTCCATTTCGCGCATCGCCTGCAGCCGATAGACCAATAAAACGTTGGCGGAAGAGTTGAGCGTTCCCGGCACCCGGCGCTTATCTTGGCGATCGTAGGAATTACTACTCGTACTAATAATCCCTGTACTAGCCGTAGGAGAAGCGATTGTTGGGATGAGCAGTGGTGCGATGGACTCGTCGTCGTCCGCATCATCGGCATCGCTCGTGTTGTCGGGTTTTGGTTTTACCACCACGACGCAGCAGCCGTGGTTGCCGTCGCCGCCGTGGTTGCCGTTGCCGATTTGTTTGCCTTTGGATTTCATCGTCATCTCATTCGTTCGTTCGATCAATCGATCTATCTCCTTAGATTATAATATTAGTATGGCTGGCAAGATGATAGATGATGATATTAATAATGATAGCGGATAGCGCCAAGAGAAAGAGGTTTCTTTTCGTTCGAAGAGCGGATGGACGCTACTGTCTACTCCTATCTGTCTTCTGTCTTTCGCACAGCTAGCATCTCGCTCACAGCATGCCCACTCTGGCAATTGGACCAGCATGCATTATTTATACTTGCATGTATGCGCTGATCGTTCGTGGATCTTTGCTCGTGAAAAAAAATGTCTCATGCACGCACGTTGGTAGGAGTAGTTGTTTGTAGATTCATCGTCATTCATTGTTGCGTTGAGATGGCAGTGGTCGGCCGCATAGCGTAGCGTTGTTGATGACTGTACGATATCTTTTTGTTTTTATATGCAAAGAGCTCGTGATACTGAATGATTTCAATCAAAGATTGAAACGAACTACGTTTACAAAAACATTGAGTTCGTCATTTCCCGCCATTTCCCATTTCCGCTGTCATCCTCATCTTTGCCGGTTACTAGGCGTAAGTAAAGTTACCTTTTATAATTTTGGAATATTCAGATAGCGCGAATAGTAAGTGTCAACATTATATCGAAATTTATGTCTAGTTATTTCAGAATCCATCATGCATGGAGCAGGTATAATACCTTTTATAATTTATCTGTTGTAGGTTTTTATTTTCCTAAACCTTGTGTGCCGATATCATATCGAAGCTGAAAGAAAGATCGCCACCTAGCTAGAGAGATCTACGTAAAAAAAATACGATACCGCATACCTCGCCACCCGCCAGTAGCCCAGCCCAGCCCATCCGATCCAGGCCCTTCCCTAACTCGGACCAACATCCTCGCTGCCGCTAGCTGCTCTTCCTGCCTAGTCTCCTCTCACCTCTCACCTCTCACCTCATACCAAACCAGCCATCACAACCCCTGCCTCACACGTCGTCTTGCTCGGCCAACAACAACAACAGCATCAACAACAACAATGTGCAAAATAGGCGTCCTCGCCATAGGCGTAGACCTCTACCTCTCCGCCTTCGACCACTTCCAAGCCCTCCTAAACCTCCTCCAATACCAACAATCCATCCGCAACGTCGCCCTCGACCTCGCCGCGCACTTCCTAGCCCTAATGACGCTGGTGCAAACCTTCCGAGGCCGCATCAATCGACAAACCGCCGGCCGCATCGTGGCGCCCGTCCTGGCCGTCAAGGCCTTTCTGGAACTGCAGGCCATGCGGCGGGGGATGTGGGAGAGGGGGGGGTTGGACGTGGGCAGCGTTGGAGGCTTAACCGATATTTTGGGATTGGCCAAGACGGCGCTGTTTTTGTTCATGACGACCAAGTTGGGATTGGGGAAGGATGCGTCGTTCGTCGGACCGGACGAATGGTTTCCGAAGCAGAATCATGCGTGTGGTTTTCATGATGGTGGTGGTGTTACCGAGGGTTCAACGAGTGGGGAGAGGAGGGGGAAGAAGGAAAAATAGTCTCAAAATAGAGTGGACAGTCCGGTAGAGAGTGTTGCTTGCATGTGGATATCAGCTCAACCAAATACTTATCAAGTCACTGAGAGGTCAATTCTTGAAGGTCGTGCAAAATAGCAAACCACAGTTTTTGGAGGAGGTCCCCTTCGTTACGTTTCGGTCACACAATCTACAAAAAAATCAATGCTGAAATAAATGTCATCTCTTCAATATGGGTTGAGGGGAAGGAAGATATCTGCATAATTTATATTCAATTGCGAAATGCAGATATGGCAAATGTCTAGCAAACAAAAACCGTACTTCAACAACGAGTGTATGGGCTTGTGTGTGAGTCATTGCCTGTGAAAGGGGCGGGGGGTGAACCAAAAAATGGGGGATAAGTGAAAACGATCACAGAGAAGGTATATATGGTGAATCATCGAGATATATTACATAAGGCAGAATCCAGATAGACGTCGCATGATATTGATAATGCAGCAGGATCACTCATCCATTGTGTATCTCGATGAAACAGATTCGACAGATTTCATAATATTGTTTGACGTGTTTCGTTCCCTGATGCCTGCCTGGTGTATGCACTCTTATTATGCCAACCAAAACTGCAATACAAACATTGCAGATTGTCTTTAACGTAGGTTTTGTATATTTAAGGTCATCCCAACGCCTACGTTTGCTAATAATCACGTCTAGCTTTGCAAAAATGGCGGGAACCGTCGATCCAACATCCCGCTCCCCTCACAATGGGATTTTG
>JALLAS010000153.1:0-25627 GCA_036939415.1 Detonula confervacea | reverse complement strand
CGCTTTTGGCCACTCATCGCGAAAAATAATCAAAAACAACAACAGGCGATTCACCAGGTATCGACCTATATCTAGTGGAAAATACACTAAAAGAGCCATATGGTTGAATGACGTTGCGCGATGCGCAACGTTGCGCAACGTTGCGTAACGTAACGTTACATGGCGTTACATGCCGTAACGTAACGTATCGTAACATAACGTAACGTTACGTAACGTTAAGTAACGTTACGTAACGTTACGTTACGTTACATGACGTTGCCGCTACGCTACCGTGACGTTAAAAAATTGATCGTGGAATCGCGACCAATGGCCATCGTGGTATCTAAATGATACAAAGTGGCACCCCATTTGGGTTTTCGATCTCATCAATGTGTGTATTGAGTTGACTTGGAAGTCCATGATTTCAGCAAACAGAACTCGAGAACGTTGACGTCCAGCTTTGTGGATGCCTCGTTGATGAGGAGCGTTGATCAGGATAAAAGAAGGTTTGGTGGATAAAATGAAAAAAAACGGGAACGTGACTGTGTTGTTACACAATAAAAAGTCACATATTGTGGTAGACAACTATTATCACGATTTGACAATAACCAATCAAACATACATCCGTTAGTGTTGGTAGGGTACGTTGTTATTTGCTCTTTTCACAGCTTCAATATCCTTTCTCTTCTTGTGGCACACCATTGCCCTTTTATATTTTCCTGTCCTTTCTGGAGCCTGCCCTCCTGGTTGATCCATTGTGCAACATGCAAAAGTCAATGGAATGGGCTTGTGGGTAAACACATCCTTGATCCTTTCTGCAGGTCGGGAATAGGCGGAACCGCTGTCGGTGATCCGATCAACACAGGCTTTACGGAAAAATCTATGATTTTTGCGTCACACGTATGTCGTACTGGGTGAAGAGATGGCCAAGGAACCGAGGTAGAAGTGCTTTGACAAAGTACTTCATCAAACAAGTATGTCGCCCATAACCGAAGGGGATCATCTGGCCATCTGAAGAAGATTTCTGGTTAACAATGAGTGGATATATCACCATGTGCTCACCCTTATTAATGACCTTGTCCCCAAGCAGCGCATTTTTCTTGGCGGTCCGATGGAACAAAACGGGTACAGGGCTCTAATTCCGAAGTGCATTGTCAATGCACTCGTCAACTGACGGCGATGTTTCTGGGTTCTCCAAGTGGTGAACAATCGACCATAACAAAGCAAACACAGGTGTCATGGCAATAAAAACCATGTATGTGTTTGCATAATGCCGCTCTGGGCTGGCACTCGCTAGAACATTCCCCATACAGGACTTGGAAGAATTCAAGGACGCTCGCATCGCCGCATGGACTTACTCGTCCATCCATATCTTGTCCTTGGCTGTCTCCTGCCCCTGTACTCCACTAACAAGACGGTCAATCACATCACGAAAATAGAAGCCATCCTGTTCAGGGTGCTGGAGAGTAATGTTATACTTGAGAAAAAAACGGCTTTGGTATTCAAGTACCCAGTCAAAGAGCACGTCGTACAGGTCAACTTCAATGCCACATGGAAATTGTACCTCCTCCTCAGACAACCGTTTGGCAGTTGCTATACACTGTGGAACTGCTTCCTTCATGAGACGACTTTTCACGCTTGCCCAAAACTGTTGGTCATCACCAGCATTGAGCAGAGAAGCTCCAGAGCCCTTTTGTTCACTAGCATATGCAGCTTTTTCAAATTGATCCTGTCGAGACAACACTGCTTTGCTTGTTGCTACATCCAGCCCAAGGTGAACACACCCACCAAGGCCCCAGAGATTCCAGATTTCCGGATAGTGATGCATGTGTCGCCACGGGTCCTCGCATCATCACCAGCTTCTCGTAGGCCACGGTATAAGTGGCCGTGACAGATAGCTTTCATACCACCCAGGACGAATAGACATGTGGACACGATGATCCACGAAACAATGTTATTCGTCACCGCCTTGATGGTTGCAAGCCATGTTGTAAAACTGTAATCCTTCTTTGTTGCCTTTTTCTTCAGCTCCGCCTGGACTCCTTCTCGTTTTGAAAAGTTACAGTGGGATGCCATTATTGTGAGCAAGGAATGATAATTATGTCAATAGTATTGATCTATCGAAAAATGAAAATTATTGATGCCTCATCAGTTGCTACTAGATGTTGTGATACTTGTGATTGTGAACGACAGCAGCGGCGGCGGCGGCAGCAGCGGCGAAGGCGGCGACGGGGGCGACAGCGGCGGCGGCTCCCAAAGCTATGAAGGCGGCGGCGTCAACATCCAAAGGGACAGCAGCGGATGCAAATTCCGAAGCACTTGCAATGGCAATATCCAAAGCCAATGAAAAATCAAACAATGGTATAGCCAATGCAAGCATGCTTGGTTCATTGGATGGAAGTCTCTTCCATGATTTGCCTTCTGACAAAGTAGATGGTAGCTATTTTGGAAGTGAAGACAATCTCAATATCGAGGTTGCTTCCAATGATGGGATTAATACCCGCGCAAAAAGTAAAGCAGCGACTCAGAAGAAAACTAGTCTTCTCAAGCTGCTCAACAAAGCGTCAGGAGCTCCAGCTTCTACCCCAGTCTCTGCGCTAGAAGACAATGCCAATGGCAAGGCATCAACGGGACTTGAACAAAACTTGAACGCAGTCATGACAAAAACTGACGCTCATGCTGAAGAGCAAACATTAGCTAATGCAGCTGCAGCAGAAGCAGAGGCAGAGGCTAAGAGAGCTCAAGATGCAATGAATCTTGCTATTGCAAATGCCAAAGCAGCAGCCGATAAGGCAGCTGCAGCAAGAAAGAAGGTTAGCCAACGGGATCGAGCGGCAACAGCAACTACGGCGGTAGTTGCTGTCACACCTAATGTCAAGACTTTGGCCAACAAAGTTGAAGCAAAAGTAGCAGCCCAGAAGGACAAGGCAGCTCCAGTCTCATCTCTCGGATCTGCTCCAGTCAAACCCACCTTCCCAGTACAGGAAGTGGTAACCGCGAAAGCGGCTTCTTTGGATGACCTCACGATTGAATCCATCGCAAAGAAGAGTTCTTCTAGCAGCAAGAAGATTAAGCATCTTCAGAAGCAGTTGAACGCGTTGCATGACATCGTACATGCATCTAGCCGTGAGAGAGGAAAAATCAAGGTTAGCATTGCGGATATGGAATCAAAAATAGTCGGAGAGATGTCCAACTTGGCTACTTTGATCAAAGCTAATGTAACCGAGCCTGTCAAGCTTGAAGAAGATACAAATGACCTCGATCTTTCTCCTTCGGACATGATCTCTGTTAATTCCAAAGCAGGATCCAACCACGCCCGTCCTCACCTTCAGAAGTCATTGGCAGCAAACTTCGCCATGAAAACTCCCAGAGCACGTGCGAGTGCATTTGTCAAGACTCCACATGGGCCCCAGCACACTTTCACCTTTGAAGATATTGTGTATTCTACGAAAATAGTCGATTGGAACCCAGAAGAGGAAGCGTATTATCATTATGCAGATGTGAAAGGCAATATCTTTCAGGTATGCCCATGTGCTATTTTAGCTAGGATTGATTCAGACCCAGTCACATACTCTGTCATGGAAGAGCCTTATGAAGAGAGAGATTCCTTCGAAATGCAGCACTCTCAGCTCTATTATATCAAGTCAGATGAGCTGAGCTTGAATGAACAAGAAGGAATCTATCAAGACAAGAGCTTCTTCATGAAACCTGGTATGTGGAAGGGTGGATATTGGAAGAAATACAGTGACGACGTGATTTTGGAAGGAGACGGAGTTAGCCAACTCAGGAAATTCTATGAAGACATTGCAAGTACATGCAGATTGTCTCATGCTACGGCAGCAGAGGTTCTTCCTGAGTACGATAGTTTGTCACCAAATGAAACTATCAATGATATGATAGCGCCGGCCAAGTCAAGCTACTACAGGCAAGAGGCGCAACTTTATCTCAATCAAATCAGCAAGGCAATCCTCGACTTGCTACGATCCAACAAAGCTATCTCTCCTGCAACATGTCCAAGAACTGCTATGCATCGCAGTACATGTCTTGTCAAGAATGGATTTGTCATGCTGTACCACATCATGCGACATGGCATTCCAAAGTTAGGAGCCACATCTGTGGACATGGACTCTTTGGTTGACACTCTTCAATTCAAAAATGGAGAAATGATTAGTGCATTTCTCATGCGAGCAGTCAAGATTGAGACTAGCTTAGATGATAGTGGTGCAACCATTGGCCCTAATAGGCTCACAAAGAAGATCATTGGCATTTTAACCAATCACAGCAATGTGATACCATTTATGTCTGAGTATATGCGGGACTTCCATCGCTTTGTACGTCTACATCCAAATAAGCAGTTTGAGCAAAATAGCGCAGCAGCCATCATGACAACTCTCACTGACAATGGTATGAACTTAGAGATGCGACTCTTCAGTCCAACCTGTCCTATCAAGCCACTTCCAAGCAATCAAACAAGGAATTTTGATCGCAGAAACTCTCATCGTGGAAACGATAGCCGGCGCTTTAGCAGACCAGTTGTAGCAGGAATTGAACACGAAGCCATGTACGATTCAGTAGAAGAAGAGCAACAAGAAGCAGACGACAAGTTAGCAGAATTGGAAGAAGGTGTAGAAGGAATGCACATTGATGACCTAGAAGCAATGCAAGACAACCTGTTTGATATGTTGTTGGAGCATCAAGCAAGCGTCAATGCCATAGCATCACAAGAAGAGAATCTATGTGGAATTTGTGAGCAGAGGCATCGAACTATCAAATGTAGGCTGCTCCGAGAACAAAACATCCCTCCTTACATGCAGCGTCGTATCCAGCAGTTTCGCGTGAAACTAAAGGATCAAATAACTAAGATGGATGCTGATGACAAGGCAGGCTTGAGACAGGGATCTTCAAGACCACCTGTCCCACATCCGGCGAGGATACCAGGTACACGTCCAGTGTCCTTTGAGAACCCCTCTGTGAAGGCTATTACGTCAGCCCAGCTCAATGCTCACAAAATGGAGGTCTCATCTCCTCAATCAGTTCAGATGAAACAACCTCAGCCACGTGAAATCGATGAAGACGACAAAGAGAGCATGACACTTCTCACTGAACTCATCAAAGAGAAATATGGTGATGATCTTGATGAAGCCACACCCATTGTGGCCAATCTCTCAATCGATCATGATCAACAGCAGAAGTCTGATGGCCTCTTGGTTGAGTTTGGCGACAACTCAAACCTGGTACCAATCCATGCTGAGTTTGAGGATGATCTTGTACCATCTGATTACGATGCTTACGGTGCGGGGACGGTAAACTGGTAAGCCTCCTCCACCGATTTGCCCATGTGATAACAACAATAATGTCACGGGTGGATGGAGGCGCCAATTGTCATGTATTAACGGAGGAAAAATGGTTCATAATTTTATTCAGAAAAGAAATCAATTGTACACTAGCTTGTGGGGAGAAATCGCGATTCCAGGGGATTGGAATTGCAGTGGTAGAAATATCACCGGGGACATTCATCACACTAGCACCAGCATACTTATCAACAAAAGATGATGTGTGCACTATATCACCAGGAGCACTCAAGAAGTACTCTAACTGCATCGAGGCAAAGCACGAAGCACTCGAATATTTGCAGATAACTACCAAAAAGAAACAAACAATAAAGCTCCATACGGAGACAGTGGCTGGCCTCGATTATGTCCAATTGAAGCTACATCATTTCAACAAGCCCATGAAAACAAAAATGCAACGCAATCCACACTTCAAAGTGCGACCGAAGCAATTAGTTTTTCGCTCAGCCACATCACGAGCATCAGCGAGAGACACAGTACAGCCGCAGGTCTCAGCAATATCAAAAGCAGATGATCAGCTTGCAATGTACATGCACATCAAGTGCGGGCATCAGAACATGGACTACGTTAGAAAAACAGCCACGCTTGGCAAAATGAAGGGGCTTCCCAAGAGCATTCCGGATCTCAAGTATCCATGCCCGCTCTGCAAAATTGCAGCAGCTCCCAAAATACCAAGAGGGAAATTAACAGATCCTACTGAGCTACGCAAAGGTGATCGTATCCATGCAGATTGGATCATCATGAATACCGAGTCTGTGCGCGGCTTCAAGACTGCATTAATATTGCGAGAGGCAAGAACACGCAAACAATGGGGCTTTCCAACAAGAAGTAGGAGTGCTCCAGTTGAGCACATGAAATATTTTGTGCGTCATCTACGACGCCAGGGTTACCGAGTGCTAGAACTGCGAGTGGATGAGGATGGCTCATTAGCTCGAAGCACAAACTTCATGAGAGTCTGTGCAGAGGAGTTGGAAATGGTAGTGCAAACTACTGGCGGTTACAACTCCGAAAACAATGGGATGGCAGAATCTCCCATCAAACCTATCAAGAGAATGGTTCGGCTATTTCTTATTGGAGCTGGCATGCCCGACACGCTTTGGTGCTTTGCATACAGCTATGCAATTTATGTTCACAATCACAGGTACAATCGCATGATAGATGAGCTTCCAATCATCAAATGGAACGATGGCAATTATGAATTGCACTCAAATCATCTTTACATCTTTGGTTCGAAATGCTACATCATCACAAAAGCGGAGTACAAGAAACAATTGCAAACCAGAACAGAAAAGGATCCACGCGACTATTTGGGCATCACAGTATCTGATGATGATCTACCCACACATGTTGATGGCTATTTCATTGGATACGCCAACCATTCGACCGTTCTCCTCATCTGGGACAGTGAATCCAAGACAGTCAAGCGAGCACATCATGCTTACGTTGACGAGTACAACGTGAGAACATCCGAAGACGAGAAGCTGACGATCAACTCTCTTCTCCTCCAAGATCTTCCACCATCAGTTTTGAATGGCGAAGGCATTCTCAATCCCAAGCAAATCAAACTTGCATCAAGTTCGCTCGGGGAGACTAAACATCGATTGGATCCAACCAAATGCGCCACCATCACAGTGGTCCTTCCGCGCAAAGAGACAGCTCTTGGTCTCATATTTCGTAGCGATGAAACTTACGGCTTTCCGCTTTTAGCAAAGGTGGATCCAACATCACCCTTGCGTGCCCAAATTCCAATGGACATGCAACGAAATTGCTGGTTGATTGCCATCAATACTCAACACAATGGATATATAGAACCAATCACATCAAAGTTCTGCTCAGATGAGCTAAAGCGTTGCCAAGCTAGTGATCATGAAGTAGTTGCAGAGTTCACTTTCCACCGGAAGATCAAGCCAGTGGCAGGCGATTATCAGACACTTCGGATGATGCATGACCAAGCTAATCCGGCACAGCCCATTGTCCGATATGTGACTGCTCTGCCAGAGAAACCTGTCTCTGGCCGATCCATCTTCGAGAACCTCAAGGGTCCACAGCGCCAGCACTGGATAAACGGCTTGAAGCATCAGTACAACAAGAATGCAAATATGATGGTCCTGTCACAACCCATCCCCAGAGACACGCTTCCTAAAGACACTGCGGTCTTCAACTCGGTCATTGCCTGTCGTGTAAAGGAGAAAGGAAAAGATCTCTTCAAGTTTGAGACTAGGCACTGCTTAGATGGACAGAACATGAAGCAAGGACAGCATTTTGACTTCTCATACTCTCCCACGATTAGCTACCAAGGATGTAGAATGCTTCTTGCAATAGCAGCTATTAGGGGCTTGATTCTCAAGATATTAGATGTTGAAAACTGCTTTCAGAATGACGCAATTGAGCCTGACCAGCGTCTCTTTGCAGTTGCACCACCACTCTACCTAGAGTGGTTCAGGGAAACATACCCGGACATAAAGATTGACCAAGCCTCCAATGGCAAGTACGTATTGCAAACTCTCAATGGCATCCAAGGAAGAAAGGATGCAGGAAGGAGTTGGTACCTCCTGCTCAAGAATATTTTGGAGGACTTCGGTTTTCACATGTGTCCACCAGAACCTGCACTGTTTGTCTACTATGAAGGCAATGAAACCATATTGGTTGTCACATCTACTGATGACTTCCTGTGTGCCTGTTCCAATGACCAAATCTTTGCACGTCTCAAGACACACATGGAGCGCTTTGTACCTGTCACCACACAAGATGGAAAAGTGATGAAGTATCTCAACATGAGAATCATCCAAACCGACGAAGGAATCAGTATTGATCAGACCCATCACATCAAAACAACAATTCTGGACAATTGGTTTCCTCCAAAGCAAACAGAACAGCTCAAGACCGCAGACACTCCTTATCGTACCGACTCAGATTTCGAACGGCAATTAGAGACTCAGCTCCCAGCAATAGGAGAAGATTTGAAGCTCCTGGAAAAGAAGTACGACGGCAAGTACAATGCATTATTAGGTCAAGTATTGCATATTGCGCAAGTGACAATAATGGATTTAGCATTTGCATGTGCTCGTTTTGGTTCATTTAACGTAGCACCAAACGAAGCAGCATTTCAAGGTGTATCAAGTGCATAGGCAGATATCTTGCTACACAACTGCACACACCAATATTCTATCTGCACCGAAAGCTCATAATGTATACCAAACAATTCGTTTTGAAGCTAAGCCAGGCAAATGGCTGGAGCATGTTATTTCCAACCTAATGCAATTATATATGGATTCAGATCTTACAAGGGATATCAAAACAAGAAAACCACTGTCTTTTATTTTGTCAGCGATATGTAGCTTGGCGGTTCATTGGTACATGAGGAAGCAATCATGCATAACAGCATACTCTACAGATGCTAAGATTTGAGCATATTTCTCCGGCACGATGATGAATAAGTACCTGCAAGGTGTTTTGGAATACATGAAGCATCCTCTCCTAGGTCCAAGAGAGGGAATATAATCAGCCAGCAATTGACATTATGCTGGCAGGGCAAATCACTGGCAGAGTCAAGCATATGGCGGTACCGATTGCTATGATCGACGAGGATATCAAGCAGGGCAATTCTATCCCAAAGAAGATCAGTAGTATTCTCAACCCAAGTGATATGGGTACAAAGCCAAACCCTGCCTCAACTCTTCATCACCACTTCCGTCTTGCACACGGACACAAGTTCTACCCGCCTCCAACATCTGAACATGGAAAATTAATGGAAGCTGAACTCGTCAATCAGGGATTGATGTAACTCGACTCGTCTGCACCAAACACCAAGTTCAATTACAAGGAGATGAGCAAGATGATGGTCGTTTACGACAACAAGGAGCAAAACAGCAAGAAAAATAGCCCCATATGTTATCCTCCCTATCTACATTTGCATATCACATTAATCTAAACCTCTTATCATTCACATGAACAAATTTTCACATTAAGCAGATTAAGTGACCCAATCTGCACTGGAATCCCCATGCCAACATATTCAAGATTGCTCACAATAATCTTTTCGCCGACTTGCTGATAATGTAGAAGCGACTGGCGATATTTCAGGTCTTGGATTTCAAAGCAGACAAATCGGTCCAGGCTTTTGGTGAACTAGTCATCACCTTGACAGAACAAAGTCAGCTTTGAATGGATAGGTATTCATTCATTTGCATTTCATTTCATATTATTTTTTATGGAAATAGTCTTCTTTACCACGTGAGAATACGTGCTAAAGAGGGGCTGAAGATGCAGGATAAACTGCCCTGATGAGTTTAAAACTCAATTTGAAATCAGCGACAAACTGATTCAGATAGATAACTTCACTTTTAGTCAGAACCAATATTATCATCATCTTCAGTTTGTCGACTGACTTTGACCACATTATTACCTTACAGTTAAATTTTCGTGAATCACCAAGAATTTTTTATACTACTACAGCATCAATCAGCTCAAGTCAGCTGGTACTGGGTCGCCAATGTAGTGCACCGGTTGTATTGGAGAAAGGGGCCGTGCTACGGACTGATACTTGAAGTTTCTTTCATAGCTTTTCGAACTCGGTCAAAGTACTTCCCTGTCTCTGTAGGATTCTTCCACTGATATTGCTTCCAGCGACTCCCAAAATTTGATACATCGATGGAGTAAAACTCTTGTTCGAGCTTAAAGAACCATTGAGGATCCTTGTACCCATGAAAAGCAATCGGCAGGTCTCCACAACAGTAATGCATATTATCTTTCCCTGTTGTCGGATGTTTTGCTGGCTTATTTTTCCAGTACCACCATTCTCCTTGTTCAGTCCTATTCCACAGCAGCACATCTTCGATTTCTCCAACAGTTACTAGCTCCTGACCCATTTCGTCTAGCGCAGGATCTGCATCAACACCCAGATAGTCTTTGAGGCACAGTGAAGTGATGACTTCTTCTGCGTCAGTGAAGACATCTTGGCACCTCTTCATTTTTGTTGTAATATCTGGATTGGTATTATAAGACTTGCCCCCGCTTTCAAATTGCCGATATATGTTCGCTGCTGCCTTCATGGTGGCACGGCTAAAAAATACAGCAGCTCCAGCAATAATAGGTACTGCTTCGTCTTGGATGGTTTGCGTATGCTTTAGAATATGTCCAA
This sequence comes from Detonula confervacea, assembly GCA_036939415.1. Taxonomy (NCBI): domain Eukaryota; phylum Bacillariophyta; class Thalassiosirophyceae; order Thalassiosirales; family Thalassiosiraceae; genus Detonula; species Detonula confervacea. The sequence goes on along the minus strand of JALLAS010000153.1, from coordinate 15,157 downwards.
AATAATGATGCTCATCAGAAGACCAACCTTTCTCCTTCACATAATGCTTCAGATTTTCTGGAAAGAGGAAAGAATCTGCATCAATCTTCACAAACCATTCTGCAAGATTACTCTCATGTGAATCAACCCACACCCATGCGCGCCAGATTTTCTCCCATATATTACGGCAATTCCCATACTCCTTGTTATCAAGGCAAAGATGCCAATCGCGTTGTATATCAACAATGACTACTACATCTTCGGGCAATATGTAATCTTTTCCTTTCTCGCGTAGGTCGAGAAATCCAGTCTTGTCGTCACCAATAATTGGATCAATCATGAATTTCAATACGTCACAACGCGTGCCCCAGGTCGCGCGGATTGCATGATAGGATGGAACGTATTTTGGTGTCCAGATAAATGGGACCATGCAGTAAAGCCGATTGTTAAGTTCCGAGTTTTGCTTTCTCTCCAAGGTTGCCGAAAATTGAGCATCCTCTCGTTCAGCTGCTTTCATTGCTTCACGGACCCGTTCAAAGTATTTGTGTGTTCGATTAAAGTTAGGCCAGCGGCGCGCAACAACTATTCCATCTTTCTCCCTAAACAGTAGATTGTCTTCCTCTCCCGTAACGATACTGCCATAAAACTCTTTCTCAAGGTCAAGAAAAATCTGTGAGTCCTTGTAGTTATGGAAAGCCAAGGGAAGATTTGCAAGACAATCTCCATCATCGTGGCATGGGACGCGCTTCTTGTCCTCCCAGAACCACCATTCGCCCTGCTCAGTTCGGTTGTAGTCCAACAAGGTGTCAACCGCATACAGTGCAACTTGTTCTCGACCCTCTGGATCAATAGCAGGCTCAGCAATAACGCCGGAATGCTCTTTCAAGCAAATAGCTGTTACCACCTCCTCTGTGCCAGTGTAGGCATCTCGACAAGTTCCATCTTCCTCTTTATCTCCTTTATCCATCGGCATCTTTCGAAATGCATCGCCAGCGGCAAGTAAACTTGCCCTGCTGTAAAAAACAGCGCCTCCAGCAACTATACTGACATTTCTATCAACTTTCCGGTGGTTCAACACATGGCCAAAATAGTGATGTTGATTGTACGACCAGCCTTTTGCTTTTACATATCGACCAACATTTTCTGGGAAGAGAAATGTGTCAGAGTCAACTTTCACGAACCATTCAGCCTTAGAGGCATCTGTGGCCTGTTTCACACTTGAACCAATTATTGAACCGAGTGGTCCATAGCCAACATGTACAATCATCCTCCAAACTTTCTCGAATATATTTCTGCAATCTCCGATTGGTTTCTGATTCTTTTTGTTCTCCCCAGAGGCGCAAGTATGCCATGGTCTTCTCATATCATGCAACACCACCACATCATTGGGCAATGTGAATTTGGCTTTTCTGGCGGCAAGCGCACCAGTTGCTTCTGTCATGTTGTAAAACCCAATACTTTCATCACCAATCACTGGATCGATGAAGAATCTAAGAACATCACAGCGTTTGCCCCATGTGTCATGAATGGCATGGTAGGCGTGTAGTGCAGAGGGTGTCCAAATGAATGGCACCATGCANGTGTAGTGCAGAGGGTGTCCAAATGAATGGCACCATGCAGTAAACTCTATTTTGTTGCGTTTGTTTTATGGGTTGTTGTATCTCTGTTGTTCTTGATTTTTTGTTGATTGATTGCTTCTTCTTTTTCGCTGATATTCTCCTTATTTTTTCTGTTGGTACTGCATTTTCTTCGGTCCGAGCTTCAGTATGGTCCACTTGTTGATCACTTCCAACTTCCTTCATTGCCGCACGAATCCGTTGAAAATATTGATATACTCGATCAAACTGTGGCCAATGCCGGGCAGCAACTCTGCCATCGTTCTTTCTTATCAGAGTCTCATCCTCTTCTCCTTTCACGACACTGCCATAGAACTCTTTCTCCAAGTCGAGGAAAAACTGCGAGTCTTTGTAATGATGAAAAGCCAGTGGAAGATGTGCAATGCAGTCTCCATCATCGTGGCATGGAAATCGCTGTTTATCTTCCCAGAACCACCATTCTCCTTGTTGGGTTCGATTGTAGTCTATTAAAACATCCACCTCATATAGTGCAACTTGCTCTCTTCCCTCTGAATCAATTGCAGGCTCAGCAATAACGTTAGAATGCTCTTTCAAGCAAACAGCTGTAACAACTTCCTCTGTACCCGTGTAGGCGTCACGGCACGTCCCATCTTCTTCTTCATCTCCTTTATCCATGGGCATCTTCCGAAACGCACCACAAGCAGCTAGTAATGCAGCTCTGCTATAAAATACAGCACCTCCAGCAACAATGCTGACGCCTCTATCCTTCTTTCTATGATTCAAGACATGGCCAAAGTAGTGATGATCATCGTAGGACCATTGTCTGTCTTCCACATAATGGCCAACATTTTCAGGAAAGAGAAATGTATCTTGATCAACTTTCACAAACCATTCTGCTCTGTAAGCATCGGTGTCAAGCTCATCCACTGCTGTTCTTCTGCTTTCACCAACACTACTGCCACCGGTGCCATAGCCAACATATACCATCATCCTCCATACCTTCTCGAATATATTTCTGCAATTCCCAATAGGTTTCTTCTTATCCTCATTATGTTTAGCGTCACAAGTGTGCCATGGTCTTCTCATATCATGCAACACCACCACATCATGTGGTAGTTCCAATTTAGCATTTTTGGCAGCAACCACATCGGATGCTATAGTCATGTTGTAAAAGCCAACTTTTTCATCACCAATGACAGGATCGATAAAGAATCTGAGAATGTGACATCGTTTGCCCCATGAGGCGTGTATGGCATGGTAGGCGTGTAGTGCTGAGGGTGTCCATATGAATGGTACCATGCAGTAAACTCTATTTTGATGCCGTACTTCTCTCTTTTCAGTTGATATTGCAAGAGATTGATCGTCAATGATTTCTTTTGATGATGGTTGGTGTTTCAGCTTACTTGTAGATTGTTTCTGTTCCTTCGTGGATGATATTTGTCCTTTTTTTGCTTGCTTCTTCTTCTTCTTCTTTGCCTTCGCCGTACGATAATTGCCCCCCTTACCACTTCGAACCGATGTCGACGGCAACTGCTCAAACAACTCGTCCAGCAAACCTTCTTCGGATGATGACAGCTGCGCAAATTCGCTTGGGAAACCTTCATATGATACTTGCGGCATCCACATGCCAGGGGCATCCTGATCTACAACCGCTGAATATCTACCACCGCCACCCCACAGAGCTCGTAGCACCGATGCCGTTTGAATTAGGAAGGCAATCAAGAGTACGGGAAGGAAGGTGCGCATGGAAGGCGATATCGCTAATGCTCTTTGACTTCGTCGAGGCCGAGACATGATGATAGATGGCAATGGCGTGATTAGATCTGCGAGGGACGTGTGATTTGCGTGTAGCGTAGGCGGGTCGTTCGATCGCTGGTTCTTCACGTCGAAGATCGCATGCGGCGGGCGGGCAACGGTTCAGTCGACTGCAGCATTGCGTCCCCCAACTCTCTACAGACGAGAGAGAAGCAGCTCGAGCGAGGGGAGCGTGGGGGCTTGTTCTAGCGTGGTTCTAGAAGGTTGTTCTAGATATGATACAGACCGTGACGACGTTACAATACCGTGAAGAAAATGACAAACATCCCATCATCGTGATCCCATCGTCGGTCGTTGAATCAGGAAATCAGGAGATGATTGACCTCGCTCCATCTCGTTCTGATCCGGTTTTTGGTGTTGGGGTGTCGTGTGAAAGATGTACATCTCCTCAACCTTTTATCGAACAGAGGGAGCAACTCCGGCCGCCGGCATTATTGTATTATCGTGTTTCATCATCATAAGTGGGAGTCCTAAAGTTCAGGGAGACTCTCACGTCATTGAAGTTGAAAATTGGAGGACTGACCACAGGTGCATTTTAATACTATTCCTACGTTGATAGATTTGTTGGCGCTGCTTATCATCCTCCACTCTCCTCCATCTCCTCCCCGCCATCCCGTAACATATTTTTTTTGAAGACACTCTCGCTTAAATTGGCGATTCATGTTGGTACAATCTACGCTGATTTTGTGTAGCCATTATCGCTGTACATTAGCGATGATCACATATCCTCCTCTCATCGATAGATGGCGACCATGAGATCTCATCGTCACCATCGTCATCGGTTCACCCCTACCTTGCTTTTGCCCCTTGCTTTCCCACTCCAACTTCCTCTCGAACCTCCCTACTACGGACCACTTTTCGTACGCATTCAAATAAACAGAGACTTAATCATGAAATTCTCTGCCGCCATCATCGCCGCCGTTGCCGCCGCCGCTTCCGTCACGGATGTCTCCGCCTTCGGCGTAAACCCCAACGTCGCCATCCGTCGCACCACCTTCGCCGGACCCACCGCCACATCTCTCTTCGGCGTCGACGATTTGCAATCAAAGCTTCTTTCCGACAAGCCTGCCAAGGTGGTTGCCGAAAAAAAGTCACGCGGACGCAAGGGAAAGAAGGCTCCTGAACCCGAGCCCGAGCCGGTCCCGGAACCCGTCCCAGAACCCGTCGTCGTCGAGACGAAGAAAAAGGGAAGGAAGCAAAAGGCCGAGAAGTACGTTGACCTCGGCGATGTTGAGGTTCCTAAGAAGGCCGCACCCGTCAAGGCCGCACCCGCTCCCAAGCCCGTAAAGCTCGTTAAGGAGGCACCCGCCCCTAAGAAAAAGGCCGAGCGTCCCAACCGTACCAAGATCGTTGTGCCCACACCTCCCGCTAAGCCCGTCGCCGCTGCCGCCGAGAAGGATCCTAATGCCGGACTCGTCGGAGTTGCCCTTGGAGCCGCTCCCCTTGTGATTGCTCCCTTCGCTGCCCTCGCTGCCGCCCGTGGTGCTCTTAGCAAGACTGCTGCCAGGCGTGAGCTTATTCAGGAGGATATTGCTGCTAAGGAGGCTGCTGCTGCTGCTAAGGCCGCTGCTGTTGCTGACCCTAGTGTCGATGGTGGGGGAGTTGCCCTTGCTTTGGTGAGTTTTAATTGTTGTACATTTTGCGCTCTTCTTGTTTGATTGGAAGGTCCTTTAGCATTTGAGTAATGAGAATTTTCTGGAGAGTGGTTTTAAAGAATGTTCCGTGATGAGAACTGTCCGAGCTTCCGATTTCAACACGAAATATGTGGTGATCTTACTATCACCTTTCACTAATATTATGATCATTCCTCAATAAAAACAGGGATTCCTCGGAGCCGCCGCTGGAGCCGTTGGTATTGCCATCACCTCTTCTTTGTCCGGATCCGGCCTCATGGAGGGAGGAATCAGCCTCCCCGTTCCCGCTGCCAAGGTTGCTTCTTCCACAAGCGCCGCACCCAAGGCTGCTGCGTCGGCTCCTAAGTCCAAGATTGCTTTCGTCAAGGCACCCAAGGGTGAGTAGTATTGTGTGTTGAAATTGACTGTGCTGAATCCAAGTTTTGTTCATTTGTTGTAGCTAGATATGTGGAGTGTGAGGAGAGATTATTTTAGGCAATCTTCACACGTAATATGCAATACAGCGGATGGGAACTCTATTGAGGCACATTTACCATTTCTTGAAGATGTGGATTTTCTGGTTGTGCCTATGACCTAGAGTAGCTCTTTACTGTATCAGGTGTTTGATAATGTGTTTATTTGAAGTGTGGTGATAAAAGTTGTTAGCTTCACATATGGGTAACAGGAGAAATCAGCCTTGTGGCGAAGAAATTTTGCATTTTCCTTTCGGTTACCATCGAAAATATTGCAATATCTGTATTGGGATTTTTCTGGCATCAACATTTGTTCTTTGCTGATGTTTGCTCACATCATGTGTTCTCTTTTTGTAATCCTTATGATACACAGGATACAACCTTGACTCTGATGCCACCCTCACTCCCAAGCTAGAGCGTGCTGCTGCCAAGAAGGCCGCTGCTGAGGCCAAGGCCACTGCCGAAGCCGCCAAGGTTGAGGCGGCCGCCGCCGAAAACGCTGCCCGTGTTGAGAAGATTGCTGCCCGCAAGGAGCAGGCTGCCGCTGATGCCGCCGAGAAGGCCGCTGCTGCTAAGATGTCTCCTGAGGAGAAGGTTGCCGAGCGCGCCGCTGCCCAGAAGGCTTCCAGGGAGGCCAGGGAGGCCGATGCTGCTGCCGTTAAGGCTGCACGTGCCGAGAAGGAAGGCTCATCTGGTATGTAGCGAATTCATTGACTGTTCCAATATTTTACAATCTGTACATTTTCCTTACAACTAGCACCATATAATTCGCGACAACTACAGCCACTGCTGCCACTGCCAAGCAGGAGGAAGCTGGTAAGTCACAAGTCTTAGAAATTGCATTATAGAAGTTTTGACATGTTCACTCATCAGATATGTAATTTTCCAATTCTTAGCCCCTGCTGCTGCTGCCAAGAAGGCTGCTGCTGCCGAGAAGAAGGAGGCCGATGGTGAGTAGCTTTGTGAGATAGAATACAATAACAATATGGCCAGCCTGTTTTGCTGACGTGAATTATTTGCCATAATAAACAATTTGCAGCTGCCGCTGCCGCCGCCAAGCAGGATGCTGATGGTAAGCAATTTCATGTGAAATGACAAGATGCCATTGTGTACTTCTTAGTGAATGTTTAGTTACTATTCCACTCATCACAACTTGATCAACTCACCAAAATATAGCCACCGCCGCTACCGAGAAGAAGGCTGCTGCTGCCGCCAAGAAGGAGGCTGACGGTTAGTATCGCTCGACAATTTAATTTCTTTTGTCCAATGTCCTCATTTTCACTAAATTTCAATGTCATGATGTGTCTCACGACTACAGTCAAGGCTGCCGTCGAGAAGAAGGAGGCTGATACCAAGGCTGCTGCCGAGAAGAAGGATGCTGATGGTAAGTAACCTTATTGGACACTACTTCTCATATGTCTGGAGTTTTCAGCATTTTGCTTAATCATCATACTTTTATATTGATACTCTACAGCCAAGGCTGCTGCCGAGAAGAAGGAGGCTGCTGGTGAGTAAATCGTTCCTCAAAATGACTGTCTCATGACCCTTCAAATATTTATCTCAACGCATGCATTTTACAACATTATGTCACAATCTACAGCCAAGGCAGCTGAGGAGAAGAAGGCCGAAGGTAAGATCATCAATCATCGATCAACATTCTGGACTGGGAAGATAACCATGAATAGACTGAAGATTCATTGTGTCGTCCAATTTTTTGGAACCTTTTGTGCTGATGCCACTCTCATGCCATGCCGAGCGTGATGGATTGCAGAAGCTCGAAGTGTTTTTGAGACAGTTGCCACAATCAAATTAATCATTTTTTACATACTACAACATCATTTTCCTCATATGTCCCTTCTTCACATTTCCCTCAATTATAGCTGCTGCCAAGAAGGCTGCCGCCGCTGAAGTCAATACTGAAGAGGGCAAGGCTGCCGCTGCTGAGGCCAAGAAGGCTGAAGCTGCTAAGGCTGCTACGGACAAGGCCGCCGCTGCTGATGCTGCCAAGGCCGAGAAGGCTGCCGCTGCTGAGGCCAAGAAGGCTGAAGCTGCCAAGGCTGCTGATGAGAAGGCTGCTGCCGCTGATGCTGCAAAGGCCGAGAAGGCTGCCGCTGCTGATGCCAAGAAGGCTGCGGATGCCAAGGCTGCTGAGGAGAAGGCTGCTGCCGCTGATGCTGCTAAGGCCGAGAAGGCTGCCGCCAAAAAGGCCAACTCCAAGGAGGGTAAGGCCGAGGCTGCCAAGGCTGCTGAGGAGAAGGCTGCCGCCGCCGAAGCTGCTAAGGTTGCTGAGGAGAAGGCCGCCGCCGAGGCTGCTACCAAGGCCGCCGAGGAGAAGGCCGCCGCTGAAGCTGCTGCCAAGGAAGAAGCTGCTAAGGCCGAAGCCGCCAAGGCTGAAGCTGCTAAGGCCGAAGCTGCCGCTGCTGAGGCCAAGAAGGCTGAAGCTGCTAAGCCCGCCCCTGCCCCTGTTCCTGCCCCGAAGGCAGCACCTGCTGCACCTGCGGCATCTGGTATGTGTCTGTATTTGACCATCCTGAAATATTACATGACGAATTTACAATTTCTCTGACCGCTTACTTTACAACATAAATATCTCTGTGTAAACATTACAGCCAACTCTGAATCCGCACTCGGATCCGTGAAGGGAGTAGCAGCTGGTGGAAAGAAGTTGGAGAAGGAAACTCTTCCCGAAGGAACTTTGGACTTCCTCAAGGTATGAATACATCCTATGATGTCTTTAATGTGTTTGTATCTGTATTTACCTACTCTAACACATGTCATCATTCTTTATTGTTACAGAACTACCAGTAAGCAGTTGGAAAATATGGCTTATTTATCCGAGAAACAATTTACATGATCATGAATTAGATCGTGAGGGACATTTTCTCGCTAGCTTTCCTTCGATGCAGAAGGTGTAAATTGTACAGAGCGCCATAGCTGTGAGAGTTCACAAAAATAGACACGCATTGAACAGTGTAAGAGTCCTGGCTTCTACCAAACGGGTCCTGCTGCAATGCAAGTGCAGCTAGAGGCATACTTTTTGTCTGGCACAACGAAATTGCTTACTACGCTCTAGGTATCATCGTTGCTAATTAATATTTGGAGTAATAAAAAACAAAAAACATTGCATATCAACTGTTTCATCTGTCGCCGTTTTGCCAAATAATATGCTTGACATGTTTAGTCCCACGTGGTTCCATTGGTCCCTTTACCTTCCTGCATACGATACTGCATACTATCACATTTTTACACTCGTTCTTTTTTGATGCTATTGCTTTGACAACATCAAGGATATTTTGCAGTGAGCTGGCGCTTTTCTTTCATCGGGCAAGTTTTCCATCATTGGAATGGATACCATGGAATGTCACGCCTATATATATGCACAAGCACACTCATCACATTATAAGTATTGTTTTTTTAAATTAAACCCCTCTCTTCACCAGAATTAATCCTAAAATTAAGATTTTATGACGCCTCAAAAAAAGGGAATTTTTCCAGTATGATCGAGAAAATGCTCCGAGAAGAGCGCAGCACGACCTAACGGACAAGGTACACGCACAACCAGCCTACAATACTGGTGCTATAATTTAGATGCTTGGTCACTATCTTGCCTTGCATAAGTTTGCTTCACAACTTGTTTTGAAATACCTCTTTACAATAAGATCATGTGTCGTTACAGGGATTGAGCAGCTAGCAATCAAGAAAATGCCTACTAAATGTGTGAAGCGACGTGGCAATAATTATTGACATCCAGAATTAGAAGATCAAGTGAGTAGTGATCAGGTAGCCCGAGGTACAATTGGTGACATCAAGCATAGCCAGAAACAAATATTCCAATGGTTAGGAGCACATCATGGCAATTCACATTTCCAGAAAATTCAAGTCGTAGGTACACTGGCTGTGAGATTTTTTGCATGATTCATGATGCAATAAAGGAGATAACGTTGGCGAACTTTCGCCCAGCTACAAAAAGAGGACAATACGCTCATTCTCCCGGTTGTACTTCAAGGCAATCCAACCTCCAACCTCCTCCACCAAAGGAATTACCCCCTGCCAACGCTAAAGTTTTAAATCTAAAACGTAAAGGTATCTAGGTCGGGGGGGATCTTCATCACCTCTATTCTTTCCAGTCTCCGGCCCTGTTGATAACAGATCAGTGAAATCAACATATTTGATCTATTACAAAATGAGATTCTTATATTAATGCACCGCAACACTTTTTGGGTACCAATGTGAGGTTGGTTTGTGTAGCACCTTCGCCTTGGCAAAAATGATATCTACAGGCACTACAATACCAGTTGGCTGATCGGACAGCAGGTGCATGCGCATATGCTCATATTCCTTTGCGCTAGCTGGAAACTGAAGCAGTGTTGATCAATGCATTTGCAATTGAAGATGCTGATTTTATTATTGCTTCAAACTGCGCAGCTGTAAAAGAAGCGAACCAGCATGGCCGCTTGCTGCGCATTTGCTTTGTTGAGTGGTTTGTGACACAAGTCATGGGCAGCTTAGGCATCCATTCCTATCACTTGATTAGAGAGTACCGAATGCAGCAGGTGATGCAATACGATGATAGATGATAGTCAAAGGCAAGTATGGTATCGTACAATCTTCTTCCGTTTGGCAGAATCATCCGACAGCAGTTGCTCCAAACACGATCGACAGATGAATTGCAATGATGTTGTACCACTGCCAAACCGCTTCAAGCTGCACATATGATGCCACCGTCATGGGAGGTCACGACACGACCCGCAACGATACAATGCCCCCCCCCACTATTGTCTATGTTCCATGCTATTCCATCATCAGCGTATGACGACGATCTGCGAACGTACCATAGTATTGTTGGGATCTACCCTACGACATACGATACCTGATGCGATCTGAGCATAATTCTATTTCCGTTTGTTGTTTGATTGGGGGGTTCGTTTGTGTTTGTCACATCCTGTCCACATCAAATATGGTACAGCCGCCCGCTTGATTATCTAGCTGAATTAAACGTAGGAATCAATATAAACTGTTTTGGGGTTCGTTTGTCATCACATCATACCGCCCGTTCTAACTGAATCCTGCATCGGAATTAGTTTACAATTCGTACTCGCGAAATAAAGTTGCCGCCGACCTTCTGATCTTTATCGTAAAACTCTAGATGTAGCGAACCATCCAGATAGACACTGTGCTCGCCACACTGGCTGCACCCCAGATAGAGGCGGGGCGGGGCATAGGTACCCATCAAACATGCACTACCATGATCAAACTGACCACCCCCCACCTACAAAGAGGCCCAGGAATGGCAAACCAGTCTTCGGGATCAACAGAGCACGGATCAGAGCAACCATTGTGCAAATAATTATAGCCCACATACGATAGGTCATAATAGACAGATTTATTTGTGAAGAAACCAAGTATCGTTAGCTTCGTAAACAACAATGGTCGATGTCAGGAAGCCATGCGTGGAGAGTAATCCTACCGCCCCCAAAAAAGCAAATCATCTTCAAGTACAAATCGTTTCCGCCAGAAAACAAAGACAAGAGCTCGAAAGATGGCACATCATTTCAAGAAGGAAGAAGAATGCATGGGCGTCGTGCAACAGTCTTAAAACTTGCAAGATTAGCCCCCGAGCAAAATTACTCTCGGCGTGTATATCTATGAAGATGAGAAGAAAGGCAGCAGGTGCTAATAATTACGATGATGAAACTCAAGTGACTGAAAATACATATGATTCAGATGATCTGTGGGATACTGTAGTGTATGGCGCGATGGATATATTTGATGTCGATAATAGCGACGAATGGGAATATTTCAAGCAATCACTCTATCTAGCTAAGAAGGCACATTATGAGTTTTGGTGCATTTCCGAAGACGATTGAGCGCGGAAGAGAAAATTGAGTTTTCATTTGACGCATAGCCTGTGAATTGTGTATTGTGACGTGTGCTTTTCGTTCTCATCTTTTGTGCCAGATACGTACGTGTAAAGATAAAAGCTACCATTATTTGCCTGACTGTAATGAGCTGCCGCACTGTAATTTAGAATGCCAAACGTCCTTCTTGGCTCCAGTACCCACTTACTTCCATGACTCTCAATAATACCATTTGGCATTGCCGAAACTCTTTTATATAGCAGACATCATTACGCGTCCCTGTTAGTAGGTATGCTGTATATCATGACATGTGTTGATGAATTATCTCTATAGAGAAAGTTAAGCACATAAATGTTTGCCGCTGATGCAGACTTCTGCATTGGAGCTACCTAATAACCTTATCACCTAGTCTGAGCTCGCTATTCAGTGTCACCGTCAAAAACGACATCATACCGCTCAATTATATCCATAACAAATCGGTTGACAATGTACCCTGTCAGTCCCCAAATAATATGTGGCCCACCTGTAAAGAATGGTGCATAATGCTTCTTATGGACCCATCTAAGATATGACATCCAAGGACGATTGGTTGTCAAGAATTAGTATTGGCTGATAACATCATCTGATCGAACTGGAACTTTGTGATACATATTCGGCTGAACTCACCTTTCACGATCAAGGAATGATTTCAATGGAACAGTAAAGCATTCTGAAACCTCATCTGGATTTGGATTGAGTTGCGATTCCCCTAATTCTCCTAAGAAACACACCACAGGCGTGACAGCTACTCCCACCAAGTGATGAACCTTTGTTGTGCATTTGAAAGAAAGGAGCAAGCGATCACTCGACTTTAGCCTTTATGGCTGATGTAATGAAATCACAGCAAAAGATTGAAACATACCTCTCCCCAATTACACCTCAACACACCCAGCACCCTTGCTTCCTCATGGCCAATGCCTATTTCTTCTTCCATTTCCCTCAGGCAAGTCTGAACAATTGATGCGTCTGCCCGTTGTGATACCATACCTCCAGGCAAGCACACCTGACACAGATGATGCAGCAATGCAACGATAACATGAGTCAAGACTCACTCACATTGGAACAACAGCAAGCGCCGCAAGGTGAATGAAAAATCTTACCTCATCAGGATGAGCACGTAATTGGCGACTCCGTTTCTCAAATAAAATGCACGGAACCCCATCCACATTACAAAGTGGCAATACCACACCCGCCCTCTTCGAATGTGCAGTAGATACTCTTCTTGGCATACGATTCAAGCCCTTTCGCAACAGTTCAATATTATGTATGTCGAATCCCTCCTTGCTAAAGTCTAGCATTTTCCCCGTGGAGTGACGGCGCCGCATGATGAATTGCTGTTCGTAGGGACGCAGGACCTTTGATAGCTCGTCGAGTTGGTTATTTGCATATAGAGCTGCGCAATGTTGTAGTGTATCCTCTCTGTCTCTCAAGGCAGATGCAAGTGCTGGGGCTGTTTTTTTGTTTGTTTTATTGTTTGAACAAAAGGTCAAACCATGTAAGCTGAATTTATCTTTTTGATCAAGATAGATGCATCGCATCACATAGCATCACATCACTCATAACTGACCTGTGTAGTTTTCCAACAAAAGCCTCATGTCATCATGAGGATCTTCTCTCAACACTCCAAGCTGAACTTGCTGCATCCTTCCACCTTCACGCTCCTGCTACCGCAAAAGAAACATCAAATAAATATCAACATATCAAGCAATGTAGGTACATAAAAATGGAGGAAAGATTCAGACATACCTGTTCGCATATTCGGACCAAACCCTCGTCAACAATCTGTCGATCATTCACATCATCTACAGCTTTCACCCAGTGATCATTCTTTTCTGTATGGTACGCCGCAGATTTTTTACCCTCGTCATCATCATTATCATCACTGTCCGGCGCTTCCTTGGCCTTCCATACCATTTGACCGCGTTTATCCTTTTTGCCAGCAGTTGCTTCTTCCGACTCTAGCGGGATGTCTGGGATTCTGCTCGCCGAGGAGAGAAGCCTATGTTGTTGGCGTGACGAGGAATAGATGATCGGTTCATGAATTTTATTAGATTGAAGAGTGCTGTATGAATATGAATTTCTTGCATGGTTGGTGGATAAAGGACGCTTGGATAATGTTGAAAGGGCTGATACTGATGCGAACGATGATTCTTTGGGCATCAGCAAAACATCACGGCGTTGGCAGACAAGCCGCCGCAAAGAGTGCGCTTTCATCATGGTGTTCGCAATTTGTGTCATGATTGTCCTGTGCAGGATGACTATGCTTGGGCTAACTAGGTACTAACTGAGCTTGTGCAACCTCTCTTCTCCGACCTAATATCCTTGTGCTACGGCTACGAGGACGCAATCGCCATGGTCATTTTCATTATTTGTGTGAGTGGCGGCGCGCGGGCGGCATTGACCAATCACAATCAACGGCGCGGGCCGCCGCCAGGTTCGGATTTCGGAGACGTTCGATGTTCGGCCGGAGGTTGGAGGCGATGCATGGCGTCAACAAAAAATAACTGGCGTTGGATGTTGGATGCCAGCACGGTGTCGGAGCGTGTCATATTGGTTCCTCGGTACGATTCACTCTCCATCACCGCTGTATTCGATCACGTGATCAATTATGTTTTGGGGGCAGTATCGTACACTACTTGCTCGCCTGGCCTGGCTAGCTGCAGCTAGCTGCGCGTGGCTTACTAAAAAATGAGGAATTATATCTAAACTAAATACAAAAGCATTGAAGAAAGCGTGATCTAAGATAAATTAGGAGTGTATTATTTTGTGAAAATTTCATGTGAAGCATAAAAGTGCACTTTGACGCGGTGTAAAAAGCGCGCAAAGAGCACCAATGCAAGGGCAAGGGACTGACCAAGGAAATAATGTATGGGTGGGATTCTATCGTATTAGGCGATAATCAGTCATGTGTGAGAGGTTTTGACAGAAGAGCAATGACCAGACCATCCAGTGCACTTGTTCAGCCACGTCGTTTCATAATTTGATTCACATTTGTAACTCTGATGACCAACAACCACATCATTGTCTGGTTATTGTAATCTAAAACCTTCGAAAACATTTGCGCGGTCAAAACCTCTCAGACACAACTGACAACTGATTATCGCCCCCCAATCAAACAGTATCCCACCCATACATTATTTCCTTGGACTAACACATCGAGAACAATCAAGAACTGTAGTCACTTGACCTGCTTTCAGGTATGTTGAGCGTGGTCTTATGAGTTCAATCCTTTTTGCTTCTGCGTATGATAAGCTACGATCAAGCTCGGAAATTTGGCTGAGAAAAAAGCGAGCTTGTTCCGTTGAACTTTAACTCAAGGCCAATTGATGTCACGTTAAGCTTCATGCAAATACATTATGAAATTGCTGTGGGAAAGAAGAAGACGTTTTCAAAACGGCACCCTACTTGAAATAAGCACGCAAACTTGCTAAACTAGCTAGCTAACAATGAAGCTTGTTCAAAAAGTGACGCATAATATGTGCACCTTTAAATGTATTCTTGTTAACAGGATTATGGGTAAGTCCATGGTAAAAATAAAAGTCTTCAGATCGCGAGGGAGTGTATGAGTTCATACATAGGATACCGACACTATGGACGTATAATAGAGTACGTTATCGTGGAACTCGATTGAAATCAAAAGCAAGCATTCAAACCAGCTGACAACAACGTGATGGACGTCACCACGCCAGCACTGAGCACCACTCAAAGAGAGATGCCAATGCTGGGGGTTGAATGTTGGTCCGCACGTTGACATGGATGGGTTGTAGCCCGTATGTGTTTGAACGGCGTGTAATTTTGGTGTT
>JALLAS010000152.1:0-18659 GCA_036939415.1 Detonula confervacea | reverse complement strand
GCCATTTGCATTTGCATTTGCATTGCTGTTGGTTTTCGACGTCTTGTTGTTGTCAGCTGCATTATTATTTTTCTTTTCCAAATATTCCTTGGCTTGTTTTGATTCTTTGTAATATCGAGATTGTCTATCGAGGAAATCGTTGACGGCATCGTCCACCACTTCCACTGTTGATATGCAGATGCCCATTGTGATTGTGCGCTGCCTTGTATACTGTTGATATGCAGATGCCCATTGTGATTGTGCGCTGCCTCGTATAAAGGAGACGTCGTGTGCAAAGCGTGCAGACAACATCCAAGAGGCAAACAACAACGATTGATATCGGCGGAAATGGGGAAAGGCGGGACGTTGGCGATGATAAATTCCATGTGGGAAATCATATATAATCGCCAATCCGGATCCAAAGGTCCGAAATCCAAGACCTCTCTCGCCGCGCGTCGCGGGCGGATCCAACTCCAACTTCCAACAGCTTCCAACGCCTTCAAAACGCCGCTTTCCGGAGTTATAAAACACAAAGACAAAGAGAATCAAAGGCGCCAGCTCCGCTCTATTCATCGACAGCAAAGCCCTACGCCTCGCTCGATTCGCCTTCATAAACAGGAACCTCTGTCCCCAAAGAAAGATTCCTACAACTGAAACATGGAGATGTGGGGCGACGCCGAGGTAAGAATGAGACAATTTCCACACGGCCATCGCCGCCGCGGCCACAGGCATTGCAATGTTGACTTATCAGCCTCACACGCACCACTCATGCTTCTGCATTTTGCCTACTATCACCATTGCCACAACTAACTATGGGGTCTCCTAATTGCAGGGCGCCTACTCCATCAAAGAATCCGATTCGTTATCGGCATCACTAAAGCAAATCACGGGACCAGCGCACATCCCCTACAACGATAAGCGATGGAGCGAGCTGCTTTTACATTACGAGAAGCTGGTGCATCTTCACAATCTTGGTTTAGCTGCACCCTCCTCGTCTGCAGAGGAGGAGGGACAGGATGTGGTGGGAAATGCATGCAGGCAATGTGCCAAATACAGCCCCATTTCTTCGAATTTGGCAGCATTTTGCCTTCATGTCGCGAGGATGATACGTGATTTGCAGTCAAGTTTAGAGTCATTCTCTGGGACTAATGATGTGGCAGGGGAGAAAAATGGCAGCAGTCCAAGTCCAATTAAGCAACGGATATCTCTCATCGGCAAAGCCCGTGTAACATGTGGAGCTATCAATCTTCTACGCATCCTTTCTCACGAAACAATTGTACAAGCATGCTGTTCCAAACCGGAGACAACTGGAGAGAGCGAGAGCAAAAGTAGTAGCACATTATATCCAGAAAACAATCAACAGCCTGATTTGGAAAATGATGCAAATTACATTTTGGAAGAGTCTTTCATGTATAGAAACAGGGGTGAAGCGGGTGGGCAAGAGATTAGGCGGGATGCTGCAATGGAAATTGTTGCCTCCATAATGACATTTCTTTCCTCAATCGGACGTACCATACAGCACGGAAAAGATTCCGAAATCATGGCCATACCGGAGATGTATGATGTTATCGTACAGGTTTTTTCATTGTTGCTGGTGTTTCTTTCTACGCAACTATACCAGCCCATGGCATCGAGTGCCGAGTTAGCAGCGGAGGGCCGGCCGGGAAATAACTTTTTCTTGGCGAAATGTATGGAGTACTCTAGCTGGCAGAGGGCGAGTCAGCAGCAAAATAGCCAAGAGGAGCGTATGCGACAACAACAGTCGCAGAGCCTTGGGCAGGAAGGTGCTTGTGAACAAGATACTCCACACAACGAAACACTTTTGTTTCTGTATTCATGCTTGCATTGGCTGGTTGATAGGCCATCTCCGCCGAGAAGATCAATTGCAGCACATTATGTTGACCTCCCTAAATCTATTGCAAAGCAAATGAGCAATATGCCAATTGCTCCGGATGGGATGTATGAAAGCCACAGCATTGTTATGGCAAGTGCTCCAACGAGTGAAAACAAAGCATCCTCAACTGTCGCTTCTGTGAGATCGCGGACGCAACTATCTGACCCATCCAAAGGTTCATTAGCAAATGATCAAAGTTCTGTGCAGCAGGCATCTACTTCTATTGCATTAGGAACAGATGATTCTGTGGATATATCATCACCAGGACATGTCTCAGATGATATCACATCCTGGAATGCGCCATCAAACATGCTTCTTCACCCAATTCGAAGCATACTACTACTATCTTCTACATTCTTTTTGCTACCAATTAGGCTTGTTCGATTGGCCTTCAATTTATTGGGACACAACCGCTATCGGGCATTGATGGGCGGGAGCAATATGAAGAATTTATCCGATGGTGACCAAGTACTTCTTCAACAGCTCCAAGCACACTGCGACAAAAAAACGGGCTGGAATAAAACGAACAATATCCTTTGGCTGACAGACTCGCCAGTGGCTGACTTGGGAGCTTCACTGATATTGATCCTATCAAACAATAATAGATCGCAAGATAGTCTCGGAGGGTCTGCCTCGCAAAATCCATTTCGCGCGGAACTTGCTTCCCTGAATGATATTCGTTGGGTCAAAGAAAACCAATCCACAACTGCGAATTCTTTATTTCCTTCATCTCCAAAACACGATGACCGCATGTCAGCTTTATCTCTCAACTTCGAAGAACTATTCGAGGCTTTCGGCCGGGTGGTACACACAGAGGTTGGAGCTTTGCTGTTATATACCTTGCTTCTATCTTCGCCAACATTTGCAGAATCTGTAGCTGCGAGGTCAGACCTTGACACATTGGTGATGCCACTTCTGAGAAGTCTTTACTTCTCAACAACAATGGCACATGTTGATCCAAAGAGCAAACCCAAAAGTGGCAATCTTTCTCAATTGATAACACTGACACCCGACAATCGTCCGTTTAGATCCCAGTCCCAACTGTATGTCATCTTGATTCTTCTCTTAATCTTCTCTCAAGACCCTTCATTTGGCCGTGACTCATTTCGACGTGTACATGTGTCAACAATGGCGTTAAAATGGGTCAAAGAGAGAAAGATCAAAGAGGCATCACTTGGGTCAATGATTCTCTTAGTTCTACTTCGAGCTATCACATTCAACTTGAATCGACTTCAGGATGGATTCCTTTTAAGCAACTGCTGTGCTGTGCTCTTAAATTTGAGCCCACATGTAACAGACTTGAACGATTACATTGCAAATAGGTTAGTATCGGTGACGACCTCTTGTGTCAAGATATATACCACACTCGTGGCACAAAATGGAGGCGAACCAGAGGTGGAAGGGGACTTGTCATCGCCGCTTGGTATGCATGGAGAGGTAAGAACTGAAAAGTTTGTCCTCATCATACATTTTCATTGATTAAATACTGATCAACATGCCCAAATGACCATTTTTCACAGACATGCCGGGCTTTGTTGACAGTCATCAAGCACTCCATCCGCAGGAAATGCCTGGAGAAGAACATTCATCTAGTCTATGCGCTTTTACTTGAACAAAGAGATTTCCAAAAGGCATTCTCGTGTAAGTGTTCCTTGAATTACAATGAACTCGTGTTGTTTCCCATATTTCCGTAATTCTGATGCTATTTGGGCGATCATGTTATAGTTGCTTCATTTGGGGATATGAGCTCAATCTCTGCCCTCATCAAGAAAGCAAACTCCATCATCGAAGATAATGGTGCTGGCACATCAGCAGACACAACTCTTTCGGTTTTGAAGATCCATGTGATGGAATTGAAGTCATACTTAGCACCAGATGGCTTTGCCTCTGATGCTGATAGTGTGGCTAGTGATGCAAGTGACCTTGGTAATATGACTTTCACCTATGAGGAAGAAACTGACCCGTAAGTAATTGATTGAGATACCTGCCTATCAATGAGCAGCTTTAGTTTACAACTATCTACATATTATCTCCAGCAAATAATCTCTACATCTCAACTAATCACTGACTCCCATCATTTCTCTCTGGTTGTTGCATTCAAAGCGAGACGTTTTTTGTACCTTACGTCTGGGACTGTACAGTGGGCACCTTGACAACAACCACAATGGAATGGAGTAGGAGATACATTCACGTCTTCCCACTAAACGAAGATAGTGATATGATGGACTCTGCTTTGCCCCAAGATGATGACACAAATAGATCAGCCAGTATTGATACTTTCCCACTTGATAACACGCCTTATGTTGTGTAGAATGTAGTAGAGGCAGAAACCCCAGAACAATTCCAAGGTGTTAATATTTCAATAAAATAAAATGATGTCAGAATTTTCTAGAGCCATTATTCATTATTTACAAGTCATCTCATTACTTCCAGGCCCGAAGCTTTTTAATTTTTCAATTGAAAGGAGTCCTGAGAAGAACTAGGGAAGGCAATCAATTCAATTATTGAGGTGCCAGCGAACACAGGTTTCAGTTCAGAGTGACGTCCGTCACTCGAAGGGAAATAATGCGCAAAGACGCAGTCGGATTTGCTAGATGGTGCCATCCATATCCCCTACCTACCTGTACTGTGCCATCTCATAGCGAGCATCTCATGTCTCCCATGATGTTTTTTGCAGTCTTCGGCGGAAGACGTCCGTCAGTTTTGAATGTGGCACTTTTCCGTAACGCATCGAGCATCTACCATACTATTCCCACGTATGTAGACGAATAATTGAACTTGATGCCACCCCGTTCATTTGGAGGTCTCACAAATTTCGTTGTTTGGCGCACCTCACTGCCCTCTCAACAGAAGCGAGCAGACAACCCACGCCGGCAAATCGTAATCACACCCTTTTTCATCCAACAACCAGCCTAATCGCTGTCATATTTTCTCTGGTCTTCTTGTCCACCGAGCGACATTGTGCTACTCATTCTTGTTCGTCCCTCACTTATTCATTATTTGTTATTGGGAACTGGGAACACATCACACATCACCACAAACCACATCGACGACGCCATCGACAACCACAAACCATATCGACGACGACATGCCAATGTTTCATCGCAAATCCCAAGTCCAAAATATGCCATTGACGCCCGTTGAACAATATGCCAGCGCCGATGAAGGCCAGAATATGATGCCATCAACGCCGGTATCGCACCAATCATCATCAGAGAGCGTCGATTCGTCGTCGAAGGGGAACAGCCGCTGGCAGAATCGTCGCAGACGCAGAGGTACGCCGAGAAACACAGAGAAGAGACCCTATCACTCGCCTACGCACGTCTCTCCACCTCACGACAAGCCTATGACCAAGAATGACATTTATTTTGCACTTGATTGTGAGGTGAGTCATGCAAGTTTGCAGGAAAAAATTGAGGTGTGTACGCTTTGTTATGAACTTTACCTCACGCATCTTATGTACCTTTGCTCCCTCACGAAAAAAGATGGTTGGTGTTGGCCCTGAAGGTCTTGAGTCAGCAGTTGCTCGTGTCACCATTTGCAATTGGGCTGAGAAAGTCGTTCTCGACACATTCGTGAAAGTGCCTGCGGAAGTCACAGATTATAGAACCTTCGTTTCTGGAATTGAAGCCAAAGACCTCGAGAGCGACGAGGCTGTCACATTAACGGAGGTTCAAAAATTAGCGAAAGGACTATTACATGGTAAGATTCTCATTGGTCATGCACTAGAGAATGATCTAGCTGCATTGCAGATGACCCACCCATGGCATGATACCAGAGACACGGCGAGCTACCCTCCTTTCATGAAAAAGGGTGAGAAAGACAAAACAGCTCTCCGTCCTCGCAAGCTGAAAGAGCTTGTGCGAGACAAGCTTGGACAAGACATCCAAACTTTGGGAGAGGCACATGATCCTATCGAGGATGCCAAGGCTGCACTTTCTCTGTACAAATATGAGAGAATGGAGTGGGAAAAATTTGTTATGAAGCAGGTAGCATCAGCCAGGGTCACGGAGGGCAGAGATGGCGAGCCGTCTGGCCGAGAGAGTCCTGTTCGGCCCGCAAGTGCAGCCCCTGGAATGGGGCAACAGAACATGCAGCAGAATATGCAACCAAACATGCAACAGAACATGAACTATACACAAGGATATTCACTGTACTATCGAAGTCGCAGTGACCCAACAGCTACAATGACACAGAATCAAGGATACGGGCAGCATCAAGGGTATGAACAGCATCCTGCGTATGGGCATCAACAGCAGCAGCAAGCCCGCCAACCATACTTTCCGCAACATTATTTATACTAATGCTCATCAGTCCGCAGAGATGAATGAGTGGATCGTACATCTTGGGCAATAGCTGATATCATTGAACATGTGTCCATAATATTGGACAGACGCTTATATTACTGAACATACCAAGAGGGGGGGGCATAGGGGGCTTCAAAGAAACGCAGAGTGCGAATTTCAACTAGGGACAAATTCAAATGGATATATCACGCAAGAGCAAGACGTGTCATTAGAGCGTCTGCTGCGCTTCAGTTGGATTTGGGAACCTATCACTAGTCAATCTTCTAAATAGGAAATCATTACAATTATTCGTTAGCTCTTCGAGTGTATTGAACTTATGATGTGTTCTTTGATGAGATGCACAGAAGAGGAAGTTGTAGGTTGAATGCAACAGGACGATTGTGTAGACTTATTATTCAAATGATCACAGCATTTTTATTTGCATCCTCTTTCGGATTGACTTGGATGGCCACAAGACGAAGTTGGTCATTTTGCACCTTCGCACCTCTTGCGTAAACATAGTCTTTAAGACTGCAAACAAGCGGTTGTAGGAGGCACAACAAGGGAGGCAGCTGTTCCGCGAACAAGTAGCGGGGGTCTGCGCGTGGTATGCGCCCTCCGTGAGTTCTTTGCGTAGCCCACTAGCCACGCGAGGCCAGCGACGACGGCTAGCCTCGCTCGGGAGCAAGGCCAGAGGGAAATTTCAAGTCATAAAATGAATTTAAAAATGATGTTAAAATTTCCTTTCATTGTGAGGTCTTCAGCCCAGGTTTCCATTCAAGCTCAAGCGACAGATTGTTTCATTTTCCGCCAGTCGCTGTGCTGAGATCTCACCTGATTGAATCGATGATGAGGAACCTTATTGCTGTATCGCTCGCCTTGCTTGTGGGATTCGCCCAAGCCGCATGCCCCAACCAATGCTCCGGACATGGTGCTTGCGGCGTTGACGAAGTGGTATGTTTCCAGGTTTCATCCCTTCACTTTGGTCTTGGACTACTTTTTGGCTCACTCATCCTTTCCTTCTGCACTGAAATCATTTGAACTGACAGTGCACTTGCTATCCTGGCTGGGGGACAGGCGGTAACGCAGGAGGAGACTGCTCTGAGCGCTTCTGCCCTTACGAATTAGCGTGGATCGACAACCCGACGCGAGATGGAGACAGGCACAGGTACGCTGAATGTGCTGGCAAAGGAATGTGTGATAGAAAGAATGGAGAGTGCGAATGCTTTGGAGGATATGAAGGAAAGGCTTGTGGGCGCCAATCCTGTGCCAACGATTGCTCTGGACACGGAACTTGTGAATTCATGAAAGACTTGGCATTTGGCATCGTTTACAATGAATACTATGACGGTTCGGTCAATGCTCTTTCTGGCCTCGGAGTTGGAGGAAAGGCTTACGACCATGATTATTCTTGGGATAAGGATCGTGCTCGCGCATGCGTTTGCGATGCTGGGTGGATGGGCTTGAACTGCGGAGAACGCATGTGTCCTTACGGAAACGATGTAATGGATGTTATTCCAGGGTTCGACGAGAACTCCCTGGCTGGAATGTCGGGATACGGCAATGAAAAGGCCATGACGCAGACTGTGACCCTTTACGATGCTGACCTTGATAACACCAATTTCGATACCAAGTCGTTTGCCATTCGATTCACTTCCAAGCTCAATGAGACTTATGTCACTCAACCAATCATGTGGCATACCACTGACAGCACTCTCGCTGGATACATTGAGAGCGCTTTGAAGAAGCTGCCAAACAAGGTCATTGATGATGTTGACGTGACAGTCAGTTCCGGAATCAATAGTCTCGGAGTCATCATTGAGGTGGAATTCACTGGAGCGTCCGTCCAAGGGAGGCAGCACAGGCTTGAAATTCTTCAGGATACATGCGAAGAAGGATGCACTCCTCGTATCACGGGGCTGACTAACATTCGCACGTTCTCCGCCACTACACTCTCCACTGTTGAAGTCACTTATCATGGGGACCATAACTCTTTCGAGTGTGGCCGCCGTGGAACGTGTGACAGGCAAAATGGATTATGCAAATGCTTTACGGGTTTCACTGGAGACACTTGCAGCGTTCTCACGGCACTTATCTAAATAATAACAAGCACACAAGGTGTGCTAGCCGAGCGCAGGATTTGGGACGATAGGGCGCTGCACGGTGCACATTTGTAATGAACTAAACTTCGATAAATGTAACTCATATGAATAGTAAAGCAACGCAATATCAAAATCATTTGAATTTTACTTTACTGGCTCTATTCTACATGAACATGCGAATTGTCTTGATTTGTCATTTTCGATGTTCGTGTATCTATTGTCACTTTCGCTTTGAGCTCAACATTCATGAAACAAGATGGCGATTTGCCCGCTCTCCATCAGAAGATTGCCAGCCCAAGCATTTCAATCCGAGTGAACAGTCTCATCACATTTTTTTCGGCCAACAGCACAAGTTTTCTATTATTTCATCGAGATGTTGAGATGACACTCAACGATGAACCAGACATCGGTGAGCTCCTCGCCACCACGAACGAGGAACTGAAAGGCAAGCTGAAACCAGCTGAAGTAAGGGTTGATAAAGAAACGCTCATCGAAGCAACACGGGCACAGAACAAAGCTTTACTCTGCATTTATGAGCAATTGACGAGGTTGGAAGGCAAGCTTGATGGAGTCGAGGCTATCTTCACGAAGCGCATCAGTGAAGTCGAAGTGAAGCTTGAGCAATGGGGCACAAGAGTTGAGACTCTCGAGAAACAGACAAAGGTAAGTTTATTTACCATTGCAATGCCAAGCTAGATCTGTTCACGAGATTCATATGAATTGAAATTGATTTTTTTCAGCGTCACGAGGAGTCAATAATCCGACAAGAGACCATCAACTCGGAAGTAGACCAGTTCAAATGTGAAACGATAGGCTCTCTTGACAAGACAAGGGAGCGCATTGACTGCCTCGATGCAGAGCTCAAGGACATGCCAAATACTATAACGATAGCTGCCACACAGGTATACCATGCTAGAGATGACAACGATGTAGATAATGACACCCCAACTCTTACAATCGAAGATAGCATCAGGCATCACAAAAAGCGGATGGACAAGATTGAGGTTCACACGAGCAACGAAATCAGTAGGGTTGTTGAATGGGTTACTGACCAAAAGAGAGAGGACGAAAGTAAACTGAACTCCCTCCAAGAGTCAATGGAGAGAGTAGAGATGGAACTGAAGGAAACAATTAGCTATGCGGAGGTCGAAGACAAAATAGCAACCAAAGTAAGAGAGCTGGTAGACCAAATCAAGGAAGCATTGTTGGCAGTGGAAGAAGATGAGGCGGACTTCAAAAATGTTGCGAATGCTTTGCATGGCCTATTCAATTCTCTGAAAGAATCCAAAGCTGACAAATCAGAGATGGCACAAGTAAGTGAGAACCGGATATGCCGCAACCTCTCTTTTTCATCTACATCTATATTTGAGCTCAAATCAATTCAACACCTTGACAGTTACGAGAACAGATCATCAACACGCAGTTGAATGGTATGGGCGGCTCTGGTTCTGGCCCTAGTCCTGAAAGCGAAGGCGGAGGTATGGACTACAAGGGGTTGCGGAAAATTCTGTCCTCTTACTGCAAAACAGGTGAGTAAGACCAGAGGCGGCTTCAGAGTTTCTCTTTATCATTCATTTCTCTGGTGAGCTCATTTGGCATTCACTCCATCCAATTGTAAACAGAAACTGTTGATAAGAAACTTGACAAGAAAGCCGGAATAGAATTCACAGCAAAAAGGCTTGATCACACAGAGAATATGATTGACAAAATTCTGGTTACAATCGATGAGCTCTGGTACATACTTCGGAATAGGAAGGAGTCGCCGTGTCCCACAGAAAACAATGGCGCCGCCACAGAGCTCGATAATAGCGACAATCCACAGAATAACAACGTTGCTGCTCCTGGAAATATCCGCCAGGCGCCCCTTCGGCCTCTTGTTCCTATAGAAGAGGACCAGTTAAACGAAAATTCACTCTCTCGCAGCAAGAGCTTTAGCCTGGGCAAACATAACCAGCCAAATTCAGAGAATTCAGTATCCCAGACTTCGCGCCCGAGGACTACAATAGCTTTACAAAGAATTGGCACTTCGGCCAAATCAAACCAACGGCCTGACACGTCTCCAGGCAATCTATCCTACTACTTGACCTCAAAGAGTGAACATCGTGATTCTACTACCAACAAACATCAATCCAAAGGCAAAGAGAGGGGTGCAACTCGTCTCTCTGCAATAGAGGCAGTGCACTCTGGTGATGACAGTGGTGGTGCTCTCTGTGTATATAACAGTCTATGTGCAACCGAAAAGGAAGGGCTCGGAATGGACCCGGACCCAATGCGAAGGAAAACACAATTTTATGAAGGAAGGGCAACTGCGCTGTAGAATATGATACCTTAAACATGAAATTGATGAAATAGACCACTGTATTCTGCCACCAATCAAACTGTCATTTAGTAATAATAGCGACCCTTTCTTGATGCTCGCTGAAATGCGGATGAAAATGGAGGTGGCGGAAGGGCATCGCTATGGGTGACTTTGAGCGGAAATCACGAGCAAGAAACAGATCTGATTTAGTCAGAGCCATTCAACAAACATTTCAATAATACGAATGAATCGTACCTTCTCCTCGCATAGAAACACACATGAGGTTGGCTATTTCATCTTTCGTCAAGTCTCCTCTTCCCATGAGATAGGCAATCTTGCAGCTGATGGCTTCCAGAGTCATGTCATTCGATGACACTACACCAGCACGTTCCAATGCCTTTCCCGTTGCATAATGACCTATGAATGACGAAATTACATGTCAGATGATAAGTTGTTGTTGTACGAATTATGGGCTGAGAAGAGTTAGGAAATGTGCCACACAGTAGCATCTTACCCATCATGACGGTTCCTCGATGGCACTGCGTTGAAGCCACCACCAATATCCCCAAATCAGTTGCATTCTTGAGGCAGTTAATAAACTCCTCCTTGACCGCAGGCGCATTACCAGTTCCGTAAAGTTGCAACACCAACGCTCGCAGCGACCCCGACTCGGCCCCCGCCTGAATCGTATGTCTCAGTATCTGATCATCAAAGCCGGGCACCAGCCTCAACGCGAGAAGCCGCGTATCCATCCGAGTGTGCACCCGCAGCACTCCTCTCGCGGGAGGCAGTATCAAATGATCGTTCTCCTTTATCGCAATCCCGGTCGTCGCGAGCGGCGGCATGTTCGGAGAGTCGAACGCGTGTAGCTCCCCCGCATTCACTTTCTGCGCCCGACAGGCGCGGATCAATCTGTCGTGGAAAAAAATCGTTACCTCGCAGATGGGCGCCTCCCTTCCGGCGAAGATTAATGACATGATGAGGTTTTGGCGGGCGTCGGAGTGAGGTTCGGCTGGTCCCCCAATGGGCGAGACGGGTATTTATAAAGCCGACAAACATTAGGTATATACATGCCGGAGTTCACAGAGATTCAATAATGCTCCGACCAGACGGACAACTCACCGATAGGAACTTGACTTCCAGTAAAAACAACTGGCTTTCCCAAATTCTCCAGCATAAAGCTCAAAGCCGATGCAGTATACGCCATCGTATCCGTACCCATGAGAATGACGAACCCATCGAAATGCAAATAGTTCGCCTTAATATCCCTAGCAATAACCTGCCAATCCGGAGGACCCATGTCGGAACTATCCAACAAGGGAGAATACTCGTGCACCACCACGTCGGGCATTTTCTCGTTCGTCAGCTCGAGCATCGACTTCATGAAATCCGTGAGGGCGCCCGGAACCGGGGACAAGGCGCCGGAGTTGTCGGGATTCGGCGCCATCGTGAGGGTGCCCCCGGTGCACAAGACCAGCACTCGTTTCCTCTTGCTGCCGTCGCCGTCGTGCAACTTCACTTGCGGGATGAAGAAGAAGTCGCTTTCGGGAGGCTCGACGCGCTTCACGCTCTCCGTCAGGTTATCCAATTCATCGGCGTCTTCTTCGTTGGAGTCGTCGTCGTCGGATGCGTCGCTGGAGCTCGTGATGGATTCGTAGTCGAAGAGCGGACCGGCAGGTGTCAGGAGAGGAATTCCCGTGCTGGGACATACGCTTTTGGGAATCTTTTTTATGGTGTTTGATATTGTGTCTGATGTCATCCTACGCAATTGCAAAGAACATTGTCTTGGATGATGTAGCGGATGATGATGTTGTGTACTACTCCTGCACGAAGAATAGTAGGCACGGCGAGAACCTTCTGATGAACCTCCGCAGCATGATACGGGCAAAGAAGCGCTCAATGCGCGACGGGAATAATTGGAAGACGCTGAAGCCTGTTTTGACATTAGTGATGGTTTCGCCATCATCATCGTTATGCCAGGGCGGGTGGCGGATTGAGCACCGCGATGCAAAGAAACGTAAGAACGTGTAGCCACTACCGGCACCGAAGATCCCACTGCGCGACGGCAAATTGTAGCCGCCGCCGACGAAAGGTGTGTTGGCAATGGCTTCATCGTCAGCGTGCTGGAGGATAGGTTGGAGAGGACGGACGCGGCCAGGTTGACAAGAAGGAGATGTTTGCTTTGGGTTGGCGAGAGGTAGGTGCCAATAGGTGCCAATAACAATAAAAAATGAATGAGTGATATTATGTGTTGGATTTTATGAAAGTTGTCACAACAGGGATAAGCAAATAATCAGTAGTTAAAACATAAGAAACTTCTATCAATATATTTATTAATATTGCTATTAACTTCAGGAATAAAGTTCGAATATGATAAGTAACGGTTACATTCCTGACAATATAATAATTTACTTATCGCTTTGTTAATGACCCAAAAGATCCCGCGCGTTTATTTGCCCGTTGCCCGCGTTGGATTCACTGTTCATCGTTGCATCAATGCCGATGAGGATGATGGTCATGATGTGGTGCGTGATGTCGGGATGCTGATACATCGTCCATGAACATGCTTCCTTCCAACCGCCCAAAGCCAAAGTCGCGGCGTAAGATGACACGCATTATACTCTTATGCGGGGCGATATGGGCGATGCTATGCTGGTCATGGGTATTCTTCTATCTGTCGTCGTCTCTTCCTCCCCATCCGCGCGAATCATTGGCCACTGCTCCAATCCCGCCCAACACCGACAAACAAAATCGCCATTTATCAGGGTCCATGCGGAATACAAATGCAACCGGCGCCAAAAGCAAGAAAATTGATGATGAATCGCCAAGCACTTACTTGAGTTCAGCAGCGGCGGAAGAACCCACATTGAAACACCCTAATAATACTCCTATCAATCAACCCGCACCACACACCTCATTGGTGTATCCTCTCCACGCAAAATCGGGCACGCACCACGCATATCTATACATCGGCACTCCTCCTCAGCGCCAAACATTAATAGTCGACACGGGCTCCAGGCTCACCGCCTTTCCTTGCCAGCCTCACTGTCCGGACTGCGGTACGCATGCATCGGAGCAATTTCATTTACATGCGAGCGCTTCGCACACCGTCGTTCCGTGTACCGACTGCAAATTGACGCAAGCGGATTTCCCCTTGGAAGATTACTTCGATGGAGACGGGGTGGGCGGCAACAGCGGAGACGGACCCAGTTTGAGAGGGGCAAACAAACCGAAGACCAATCAACAGTCGAAGCGTAATTTATTCCCCACATCGTGCGTCAACGATCAATGCGGAATCGATCAAAGATATACGGAAGGCTCGTCGTGGAAGGCATTCGAGGTGCAGGACAGGGTGTGGCTGGGACTGGATGACGAAGCGCCGAGCGAGGAAGAACACGACAAATATGCCGCACCCTTCGTGTTCGGCTGTCAGGTTTCGGAACAGGGACTATTCAAAACGCAATATGCGGATGGCATCATGGGTTTGTCGATGTACACTCATACGCTTGCCGGGATGTGGCATCGGCATGGTTCCATACCTCATCCATCGTTCTCCCTGTGCTTGAATCGGAAGGGGGGTCACATCTCCCTTGGAGGGACTGGATCAACGTATCATCGGGAGAATACCGGTTCGCCATCGAGGCATTTGGCTCCTATGCAATATACGCCCTTTGCAAAGGAAAACGTGTGGTACTATACAGTGACTGTGGCATCAATATCCGTCGGTCAGCACGTATTACCAAATGGCATTCTCCGCTATGTAAACGATCACAAAGGGACGATTGTCGACAGTGGGACAACCGATACCTTCATTCATCATAAAGTGGCAAAGTCATTCATTTATGCGTGGGAAAGGATCACTGGCAGACAATACAACAATAGACAACAAAGATACACCTTTGAAGAATTCAAATCGTTGCCAGTCATTACCTTTGAATTGGAAGGAGGGATACTATGGGATATAAATCCTAGATCATATATGGAGGCGTCAAATTCGGCTCTTGGTGCGGCCAACGTGACAGTAAACGATTACGATCCAACTATTTCATGGGAAGGGAGACGTGGATTCGTAAGTCGAGTTTATGTGGATGAACCGCAGGGTGTGGTGCTTGGATCCAATGCAATGATGGATAAGGAGATATATTTTGATGTGCCGAATGGGAGGCTTGGTGTCGCTAGGGCAACATGCGCTTTCTAATACTCATACTAGAGCAGAAAAATTAGGACTTACTACAGCAGACTAGGTACCAACCCGTAAAGTTGCAGAGATGCAAAGGAACCCTTCTTCTCCACTTCTGTATCTATCAGAACTGTTTGGATTAGATTAAGCTACTCGTGCCTACCACAGTTTTTGTTTTCGATTCCAACCACCATCAGCGCTGCCACTGAGAAGATTCGTTTTATATCAAAATCCAAACAGGCCACATCTGCATCTAATTCAGTTCTTAATCTTTATAGCTCTCCTGTTGACGCCATCAGTGCAAATTCTTTAGTTTCTCATCCATGAGCAACGACATCTCCATACCCACAAGAGCCTGGATCTGCTCTTCCGTCAAACCCGGTACAGCTCCCAACTCACTTGTCATATCCTCCGCAGTAATTCCCGCCCGTCCGGTGAAATCAATATCCTCCAACGCAGACGATTGCTCCGGAGTCAACTCCTGCACCAACTTTTCAATAGCATCCATATCATATCCCAATCCCTCCATCACATAACGATCAACATCCTCCATGCTCTCAATGGGCTTGGTGACCGCATCGCTGGACATGCTCTTCTCCATCTCCTTCCTGCGAACCGTGTCCTCGAAGTCCAATCGATCCTGGATCTTCGTGGCCTTGGCGCTCAATTGCTCAATGATCCAATCCACATCATCGGGCGTCAACCTCGCGAACGGCGGCGTGCTATCAAACACCTTCCGATCCGTCTCGCTCCAATATTCCTCCTGATCCGCCCACAACTCCTTCTCGGCCTCCTCCTCGGCCTTTTCGTAATCCACGTCCTCCGAACCGTCGTCCAACGAGTCCTCGTCGGCGGCCATGGCGACCTCGTACGAGGATCCCTTGGCGGCGGCCAATGCCGCCTCCTCGGCGGCCTGCACCATGCGCTCCTGTCGTTCGTCGCGCTTCTTCTCCTTTTCTGTACGCGTGTCGGGGGGGAGGTCGCGTCCCATTCGCAGGGGGAAGGCAGAGGGCTGATCGTTGAAGAAGGGATTGCGGAGGCCGATGGGACGGCCCAGAGACGAGGCTCCAATGGAAGCCATCGCCAATGATCCCTCGCCGCCATCCTCGCCACTGCCATCCTCGTTGCCGTGCTCGCTTCCCATTCCCCCGCTGATCTTCTTCATGTCGGGCAAATCGCTCTCGAACAAGAAGAACTTTCTGGGATCCCTCTTCAGAATCTCCACTCCCTCGCGTTCCTGCGCCTCGTAATCGGCAAGGTAATCCAATTTGGGCGCGGGCATGGCCGTGGGAGGCAATCGTCCCCCCTTCTGCCCATCCTTGCCTGCCGCATTATTATCGTTCCCGTACAGATCCCTCATCATGTCTCGCTGTTTGTTCAACAAGCTCCTGCGTCCTTCCTCCCTCACGATGCTCCTGAGTCGAGCCTCCTGCTCCTTCAATTCGTGCTCCTCGATGCGCTCCTTCGTCCAATACAGGGCCGAGTTGTTGGCCATTAGATAACTAATATTCTCCAATTCCTCGAGCATGGTCTCCTTGGGATCCTTGTAGATGGGACGAGAATCCCACGTGTGGCATTCGTACCGCCAGAAGTCGCCGTGGTCGCCGAAGCCCGTGTCCAGGCCAGAGGGGGCGCCGATCATGCCGCCGGGACGAGCCCACAATATTTGACTGGCGGTGGGATTCCCCAAAGCCTTCTCGACCTCCTTCGGACTCGTAAGCCACAAATGACACTCGGCCTCCAACTCGTCCACGATCCTCTGCCGCGCCTTCCGATACAATTCCTTCTTCGCATCCCTCTCCCTCTGCGTCGCGGCCAGCTCCCCCTCCCACTCCACCCTCCTCGCCTCCTTCGTCCTGAGCTGCCTGTCGGCGTTGCTCGCGCTCCTCGTGGCCTTGGCGCGCTTGCGCTCCAACACCGCGCGCTGCTTTTGGGCGTCCTCGAGGGACTTGCGCTTGCGCTCTCGTTCGCGCTGGGCGAGGTATTCGTCGTGGTATTGTTTTCGGAGGGAGGATACGGCCTTGTTGTAGTGGGCGCGTTGGTGGTTGTAGATGTTGGCGAGGACGGAGGCGTCGAGGGCCGGTTGTTCGATGGTGGCGGCGGCGTCGTCGTTGGCTTCGTCATCGGCTTCTTGGGGGGCGGCGCTGGACATGAAACGTGAGGCGGTGGTGCAGCCGCCGCCAACATAGTGTTGGGGCAGTCTTATTGTCGCCGCTCTTAAGGAGAACGTCCGACCGGACGAGGATATTAGAGGAAGGACGTGGATGGATCTTGCTGTTGGTGATTGGCCTGCGAGGAGGACGCGGGGTAGCCGCCGCTGAACGGCGCCGAGCCGGTGAACAGTCGCCATCATGGTCATGGTGGAGAGTGAGGTGTGATGGTTGGTGTAGGTTGGTGTTGGTGTTGCCGTCAAAGCAAAACAATACGAGTGATTAATTCCTTTGAACCATAAAATGTCAGGCATCTCCCAACACTAATTGAGGCTTGAAAATCAACTCTCAGCCCCCGGGTAAGTTAGTATGTCCAAAGAAGACTATATTAATTAGCTTCAGTCCAGCTCCCCAGCCCCCCCTGGTGACCCGAACAGGGCTTCATTCATGCCTCCAATGAAGCTATGAAATCGTTGAATGGTTCAAAGTCATCCCCGTAGAAATTGGTATGTATCTACGTAAAAAAAATGTGTCAAACATCAATGGGCAAACACAACCCACAGAAGACCAGCTCCGCAAATGAGGGTATTTAACACAGGGTAGTTACGATCTATAGATTGTACAAAATATCTAATAAAATAAATGTTTTTCATTCCCGATCATACCCCACGGATCATCTGGCAGATTTGGACTGACATCTTCCACCGCTCCGCTCGAACATCTCACAATTCTATTCTCAAAGACGGCATCATTCCTCCTTCCCTACGAACCAAGCGCAGCTCATGAACAGCAAACTCCCAACCAACAGAGGAGACAATCATTGGCAGGTTCAACAATCAACAACAACTTCAACATTGCCACCATGATGGTGCCGCGGCCGTAGTCGTTTTTGTCTCCATGTGCGGTGCGTCGTTCCGCTTCCAAACCGCAACACGCAAAGCAACAATCACATCAGACAACATCGGACACAACAACTGACTGGTGGGATGTGATCCCAAGCATCAAAACGAAACGGATCGACGTGTATCCACTCTTCCATCGTGGCGATGCAGCAGCCACACGAAGATTCAGCAGCCACACCGAGATGCAGCAGCCACGCCGAGATGCACCACCAAAATCGACAGGCATGACAGATAGACAACGACAGCAACGCCCAAACGTTTGTTCAGGCAACATGATGCCACCATCAATTCAAAACAAAAACTACATCACTCAACACAATGAACACAGGAGCAGGGGACGATCCAAACCGTGGAGTCTGTAGTTGGATATACAATCCAGGAGACTTATCCACGGGCTGGTGTATAATGTGAGTCAATATATGTACAGATTATCTGAAATCTGAAATTAAAAGGTTTTGGTCTCATATATTTCCTTTTTCTTCACCCCTCCGTGCAATATGTGTGAGCATGGGGAAAGGATTTTTACCAAGGAGTAAGCTGTCTGATGCATTGCTTTTTTGCATTCTAATTAAAAATGCTCACTCTCTAAACTCTGCATGTGGAGTTGTATTTGCTTTATTTTAGGGTTCGGGGAGGGAGGCAATCATCTTGGGGTTGGGGGAGGGAGACAATCATGTCATATCCTCTTCACCATCAGAACCCATCGGGCAATAATCATCCTCATCGCTCTCCTCCCCAGCTCCAACTCCAAGGGCCAGGCCGAGGAGACCGGCAACTGTCAATGCCGGGTCTCCCATCTCCTCCAGTGCAATGAGATGCTGTTGGTGAGGGGCGGCGCATCCACTCATGGCAGCGGATGTGCCTTTC
>JALLAS010000151.1:0-17386 GCA_036939415.1 Detonula confervacea | reverse complement strand
AAGCGATCGGGAATCAAATTAATTAAAGAAACATTTGACGTGGCAAAATTCCTATTCACAACGCAGGATCCAATACATTTAGACCTAGTGGCTTTCGATCGAAGCTTTATTTATGCCCCCTATTTTGACGAGAACGAATTACACAAAAACAAAAAACAGATGCATCTGCAAAAATTGCTCCTCTCCTTGCTCTCCAGCAAAATCTTCAACAAAATAACATCACATCCAGACAAGGCCAGAACGAATTTGAAGTCTGCGCGAACGAAGCTGGCCAAATATCGGCGGCCGTTTACCTGTTTACCTGCCACCATGTCATTCTTGCGGAGCTAGCATCGCCTCACCTAATATTTCCTCCTTCGAATAAATCCGCAACCGCCGTGGGTATGGGCCACAAAAAAGTGCTAAGAATGATCGGACAACTTTTGATCTCATTATTTGATACAATACAACTTGATAAAATGGATCCACCATCTCTAAGATTGACAATGGTGCCATCGGCAGAGCATCAAACAAGGGCGTCCCCGCGGAGTTCGCGTCAAGGGGGCAGCATCTTCGGCGTCGACACGCAGGCCTCTCGAGAGCTGCTACGTGATCAACTTGTTAATATGGTTGCTCAAGAAGAAAGAGATGGTTACCAAGCATCCGACTATATGAGGTATTACCAACAGCTCCAAAACCAAAAACCGAGGGTGTCGAAGAATATCGACGAACGTTGTCGCACATCAATTTGTGGGTGGATGTACCGTGTTGCTGATCACTTCTCCATTGACCGTGAAGGTACGAGATTACATGTTTTCCATAATTCTTGCTCAACATGTTGGTATCAGTCTGTAATCACCTCACACTTACTTCCATTCTACCTTTGTATCATACAGTCGTTTCGATTGCCTTGTCATACATCGATCGCATACTGACGACAAATTATTGCGCTGACCGGCGTACATTCAAACTTATATCGTCAACATCGCTTCACCTGGCTATCAAGCTTCACTATCCACACATGTGGCAAGAGGTTGGATCCCTGATTCCCGAGCTCAGCCGTGGCGATTTTGTCCTGAAAGATTTGATCGAAATGGAAAAGGAGCTGGTTCATTCATTGACTTGGTTGATGAATCCAGCAACGGCTCAAAGTATTGCTATGCACATAATCTATCTATTACCTTCCGACGCTCCAACTTCAACACTGAACGACTTTGCAAGCACGGCGCTTTTCTTTTCAGAGCTATCTGTCTGTGACTATTACTTCGTTACCTCAAGAAAGTCAGTTGTTGCGATTGCCGCAGTCTTAAATGCTTCAGAATCGGCAGGATTTGGTCACTTCGAATCAATTCATGGAACGATCGAGAGTTTGCTCTCAGATACCAGCTATCTCATTGATTGGCACTCTATTGCATCTGCTCGTGAACGCCTCTGGCATCTATATAGACAAAGTAGCGAGTCGGCGCCAGTTGGACAACATGAAGACTCTTCGATACCCCGAAGAAAGCCTATTCATGATTCATCACCTCAATTGCTCCAAGGTCATCCATCTCCTACGTCATGTATCGACTATCGTATACATGGCCACTCGGACAACTCTCGGTGAAAGAAAGTTGCGTCTCTCAAATGTTATTAGAAAAAACAAAACAAAAATGAACCAATATAATTATTACTTGAATATTCCATTATTACGAAGGTTATATTCTTCAGTTGATACAGCATCCTGCTCATATATTTTGGAGATGTGTCAACAAATTGGCACGATGTCTCCGAACGGAGAGTACCATGAAGCTTATGCAAGGCTGCCCGTCTGTGCTGCAGACAGCACCTACTCTTAGTTGACTCCTTGTGTTGGAACTTCAATTCCTCGATTCTTCATGAACACCTCACATAGGGTAGGGCACCCAATACTTTCAACATGGATCAACCCTTTTTAACTAATGGCAACCGCAGCCGTCGAAGTCACCACATTCCTGTTCACCAGTTACCTTGAAATGTACATATTTTGTAATCATCATTCTCGATTGATTGGATAATAGATTAATGGATACATAGACTCTCCTGGTTCATCAATAAATTAATGAACATCTAGGAAGGATGACTTTTCAGATTTCAATCGAGCTTGATTGGGCCCTGCACGAGCCTGTCCTGCTCATGCACAGATTGGGAAGGTCTCAAGAAACTCCCAGAATCTCTCAAAGAAATGATTGCCACGAAGCCCCAGAAGTCTTCCAGTCTATGCTACAGACAAAGTTAACTCGAAGTGCTGGAACTTCAGTTCCTCCATTCTTTATGAACACATCAAATATGGCGTCCAATACTTTCAACATGGATCAACCCTTTTAAACTCATGGTGACAGCAGCTGTCAAAGTCACCACATTCCTGTTTGCTCAACTACCTTGAAAGGTATATCTGTTGTATCATACTTGATTGAATGGATAATAGGATAGGATCAATGGATACTTGGAATCTTGTATTGCCTACATATAAATGCAATTAAAACGAGGTCTTTTCTCTGTTCAGACATTCAATCATGCTTGGTTGGGTCCATCCCGAGAAAGCCTTCTGGTCCGCTGAATCTGACCTCATCTTGAACTCATGAACTAATGAAATTTTCATTCCTAGGTACCATAGTAACTCTGATCATCGGTCTGATCGATGCTTGGGTAGGTAGCACAGATAGGAGTATTCGGAGTAAGTATTCTTAGGAGTAGATACATTTGAGATATCGTACTAATTCCTACGTTCACTGGTCGACGTCCACTTGCCGCCGACAGCCACCTACCTCCTATCTCCTCCTATCCAACCATCAACCATCAACGCCATCTCCATCAATCTCCATCATTCACGCACCATCGCATCACCGTCGCTCAGCAACGAAACTCACATCATTCACAACCACAATCCAGCCATTCCATCACCATCAAAATCACAGATATTTGTCAGCAATAGCAGTGGAAATCACCACAACGCACTAACCAAAGTCGCCAGCGCAAGCATGTTTGTTGAAGCATTTACTCCCAGCCATGCCATTTGGAATGCAATACCCTTAACACAATCGCAAATACCCATACATCGAACAACGCCACTGTTTGTTGCGAGCACATGAGAAGATGCAATGCCATCAAATGCCTCGATCGATTATCTCGAGGAATCGCAGCACCACATCCTCACAATTCCACCATTCCTACCGATCGATGGTGGCGAGCAACAAAATGATGGCGCATATCCCTCTCCACTTCATAAAATACACGTTCTGCCCCTCCTAACAGACGAGGAAACCTCCGAGTTGCTACGATTGGCACGGGATCATGCGACGGCAAACGAAAGTTGGAATCAACAGGACTCGACACGACACGTGGCCTATCAAACTGTCGATTTTGCAATCGAAGAATCCATTGATATGTCGCAATATTTGGGACAGAGCGGGATCAATTTTGAGGACCGTGTATTCGATGCATTGAGCGAGGCATACGATGTCGATGCGGAAGATTTATCGTTCTTGGATTTATTTTGTGCAAGCTACGAAGATCCGGATACGAACAGCAATGATGAGGGCAGAGACACAATGGATGAGCTCGATTTTCACCGTGATGGTTCGTTGTTATCTTTCACCCTTTTACTTTCCCCTCTGGCGGATTTTGAAGGCGGTGGTACAATCTTTGATGCATTGGCTGATGTTGAGATGAGCAATGAGGAAAGCTCAATTCTGCAACCACGTGGTGTCATCCAACCACCTAAGGCAGGATATGCAACTCTCCATTCCGGAAAACTCTTTCATGGCGGCAACAAAGTTACCAAAGGACAACGTATTGTACTGGTGGGATTTGTCGACGTAGATGCAAGGAATATGAAACCTGGTGCACTGGGTGCTGCTGCAAAGGAATGGGGTAGGAATGACGTTCGGTCGTTTTGGAATCAACGTCTGTTGAGTCTGTTGAAACAGCAGCACGAAGAAGGCGAAAAGAGCGCACAACCGGTATGGAAATTGAAGAATTGGAGATATCTTCCCAAAGATACCCCATTACGACGTGCCCAAACCAAGGAAGGAAGAAGTTACTTTGGTCAGGATAGCGTGGTACCGGCCAGCGTACTCGAAAATATGGAATCCCGGGCAATTCCGGAAAAGATACGCAAGAGGCGATTGATAACCGAGGATGGATTGTTGAGAGAAATTTTACTGCCCAAGGATGAACGAGGCGAGAAGGTTGTACAAGAGGAAGGCGAATTGATCGAGGTTGATCTTGAGAATATGGACATGGATGGTTTGATGCTTGGATGGGATGGTGATGATGATGAGTGAAGAGGGAAAATGATGTGGAGGATAGATATCAAAATACCTACCTTTAAAGTATCAAGGATTGGCGAAAGGGTACGATGCAAAAATAATATAATACTCCACACTCAATATCTTGATTCAAAGTTATTCCTGAAATCAATGCCAGATGATTAGGTACCTACCTACTCATGCCTTCAGATCCTGCTCCAACAATACGAATGGATGATCTGCATTTTGGATTCTCCATCCTGCCTTCGATAGCTGTCATTTTGATTTGTCTGCACGAGCGATAGTTTTCTGCATCATGTTTTACAACACAATTGGAGCCAGCCATCGCCCATCACGTTAATCACGTGAGCTCAAATCTACATCAGAGCTTTTGTTGTTGGCGGGCTCCGTCCATCATCCAGCGCGCGGTATGGTACCTAGCGGTACGCAGCTGGCAAGCCCCAATGTCTACGTAGGAATACGTTAACCTGACTTAACTGACATGTTCGTTCCTGGATTCTGTGAGATCCTGTACCATAGGATCGATCCTATCTGTGCCAGCCAAATCACGATCATGATAGATCATGATCAGCCCATCCACCATGCATCATCCATGACCAAAACCATGATTGCCATTTTAATTTCATCGGTTCAACTGACCGGTCAACCACATTCAACGACTCGGCCGGGGTTGCATTTTGCATCGGCCGTGTGCTGCGCCCAAGACTCGGCACAATATCGGAGCTAGCCGCGCGGTGAAGGCGCTGCGAAGGCTCTCCGCATTCGACTCATTACTTCCATTTTGGACCGTGATCATCGCGCGCATCCAGCCAGATCGAATCGGGATAGATCACTTTCATCCGCTCTGACGCGCGTGTGTAGCTAGGTGTAGGTACCTAGTTCTTGGAAACCATGCCGACTCGCGGTGGCGGCAACGGGGCCGGACATGGCCAGCGACGAAACAATAATGACCGCCAGCAACGAAATGATAATGGCCGCGGCAACGCCGGTCGATCATCGCGAGGCGGCGGTCAGGACGGCGATCGCGGAGGACGACGAGGAAGGGACGAACAGGCACCTGCGCAGCAACAGCAGCAGCAAAATCGCAACTACGATCGGTGGGCATCCGTGGACGACAGCTTCCTCCGACTAGGACACTTGGCACCACAGGGCATGCCCCGCATCCGCGTGCGAGTGCCGGGAGGAGCCGCGGCAGAAGACCACGATGATAATTGGTCTACCTCGTCGTTGGACTCCCTTCCCGTCCTACCACGCGCGGACAGTAATTCGTCCGACGAATCCAACAACAACAACTCGTTGTCGGCGGAATCCATCGACGATGGTCTCTCCTCGGACGGGTCCCCTCCCGGCCTCGTGGGGGGACATCACTCCTTCGCCGCCAACTACTACACCAACAACAGCAGCAGCATCAACAACAACAACAACAACAACAACAATAATAGCGGCTCCGAAACGAACGACCCCGACTGGGAACCCCCTCCCGCACGCGACGACGCCCAGCGCAACCCCTTCGCCGCCGCATCAGGATTCCGGCCCGAGGCGCACAATTCCAGGATCGCGGACGCCCCATCGGATGCGGCGTCGCCGAGTTCCAGGGTCACGGGCGGCGGTTCCGCAAGCGGCGGTCGCGTCCGTCGCGGTGCCGCCTCGGCCGCCGGATCGAACGACGCCGATCTCCTCTCGACCCGACGACGACGACCCGCATCGCGAGCGCCGTTCTCCACGGCCGATCCGCCTCCCAGGAGGAGTTCCAGAGTCATGGCGCGTCGCGCCCGGGCGATCAACAACCACAATGCCAGAACCGCCGCCTCCGCTGCCGGCGGCACCGCGGGCGGCGCCGACGACGAGGAAAACGCTCCGGGATTGGATCGCATCATGCGCCGCCTCTTCCTGCAAACCGCCCTGGGCCGCGGATTGGGGGTGGATAACAATGATGACCATGACGACAATGCCACCATGGACTTTTTCGGGCTGTTCGACGATGCCGCCATGTTCGAGACTCCGCCCGCCGATGTCCGCAAGCCCGATCGGATGGTGTGTCCTACGTGCATGCGGGTGCATTTGCCCGTGGCGGGGAGCGAGAGCATTTTGATTCCCAAGGAGGATGGGGCGATGGATGCGCACGACGAAGGCGCTGGAACTGGGCAAAATGCAACGCAGGCCGGAAGCAATGGCAGCAACGCCGACAGGAACGCCGTCGACGATCAACGTCGACGCGCGGCCTTCCTGGCGGCGCGAAGCGAGGAGGAGGACGCCACCGACCTCTTCGACGCGGCCTCCCGCGACGACACCCCGCCCCCGTGGCAGCACTTCGACAGGGAAGACCTGCCGGACTTCGAGAGGGAGGACTTTCGACGCAGGGCGGCCGCCGCCAGAACCGAATATCCCTCCAGCGTGGATACGATGTCGAGCGTCGACACGGACGGTTTCGTTTTGGATCCCATTTCGGACCGGTCCTTCGATACGGACGCATCGCTCGAGTCGCTGCCTCCGCTTGTTCCCATGAGAAGGGCGGAGAACAATAATCCCAATGCCAGTTTGAATGCGAGCAATTTGACGCTGTCGGGGGATGGACGAAGTTCCCGCTTTAATACGAGCACCGTTACGGTCACGGCGCCTCCGCCGGCGCCGGTGGACAGCCCTCCCGCGAGTCCCGTTGCGGAGGATGGACCGACCCTTTCGGCGAGCTTTAATGCGAGCAGTTTGACGGTGCCGGCGCCTCCGTACGGGGGAAACGAGGCGAGCTTTAATGCGGGGTTTGCGACCAATAGCAATCTGCGCGGTACTGCGAATTTCAACGCTCCGGTGGAGAGTCCGCCCAGCAGTCCCGTCCCGTGGGAGCGCCCGACAACGCCGCAATCCGTGCCGGGTTGGGATGGGCGAATGGGACTCAATGCTCCCGTGGAGAGTCCTCCGGATAGTCCCGTTGCCAGCCGTAGCTTGCCGGAGCGTCCCGTTTCGCACCTCAGCAATAATGATGCATATGATGAGTGGGTTGGCAACGTCCGCAGCATTCGTGCTGGATTTGCCACTAATAGTAATACACGTGCTCCTGCCGAGAGTCTGTACAGCAGCCCCCTCCCAGTGGGGCGGTGGGTTGGCAACGTCCGCAGCATTCGTGCTGGATTTGCCACTAATAGCAATACACGTACTCCTGCCGAGAGTCTGCACAGCAGCCCCCTCCCAGTGGAGCGCCCAACAACGCCACTATCTGTGCTGGGTGCTCCTGTGGAGAGTCCTCCAGATAGTCCCGGTGCCAGCTTGCCGGAGTGTCCAGAGTGGCAACCAAACGTAATGAGTCATTGGGAGGTTACCACTAGCAGCAATAACGATGCAGACAATGAGTCAGTTGGCAACGTTCGTAGTACTCGTCCTATAAGGCCCCAATTGTCCCATCGGGAGATTACCAATAGCAGCGCGAACGATGCAGACAATGAAGCTGAAGATGACGATAACAGTGGAGGATTGCCTGAGGAATTGGAAGATGTGCTAGCACGAAGTTTGATGCGGGCCATTCATGAATTTACGGGCGTTCCTGCCTTTGGCCTTGGAGGAGTGGAATCAGAAGATGAAGATTCGGAGGGTGATTCGGACATACCTTCGTTGGAGAGCGTGGTGCGAGAGATTGCCGAGGTTGAGAATGCAGAGTATGATGGCAGTGAGGAGGAAGTGGTGGAGTCGGATGGAGAGGATTTCGGTGATTTGTCCATGCCTCCGTTGGAAGATGTCAATGTTAATGACAATCCAAATGCAGAGGAACTAGAAGAGGAATTG
Organism: Detonula confervacea; assembly: GCA_036939415.1. NCBI lineage: Eukaryota > Bacillariophyta > Thalassiosirophyceae > Thalassiosirales > Thalassiosiraceae > Detonula > Detonula confervacea. The sequence continues at coordinate 9,344 of JALLAS010000151.1, read as the reverse complement.
TCAGAGGTGATTGAATCTGATGGAGAGAATTCAGTTGGTTCGTGCTTACCGCCGTTGGAAGAAGTCAATGTTAATGACGATCCAAATTTACCGGCGCCAGATCAATCGAATAATGTGGTGGAAGTGGTGGATGTCGACTCTGAAGGAAACTCTCTGGATGGTCTGAACGGTCCGTCCTGTTCGTATGAGGAACTCCCGCGGGAACCCGTTCATGCTACTAATGATGTGGAAGAGGTGCATTCAGACAGCGAATATTCCCACAACTCATCCATGCCTCCACTTGAGAGAATGGACGATGTGGTTTCGCAGCTGCCGAATGTTGAGGATGTAGATGCCGTTGCCAATGGTCACCGCTCAGAAGAAGTGCGAAGCATCAATGAGAATAACAACAACGACGATGACGATGGGTTATCCACCAATTCAATGCTTCCTTTGGAAGACACAAGTCGACCAACTGCTGCTATAGTGGATTACATGGTAAGAGAGCCATCGCAACATCGAGAACAAGCAGAACGTCGGCCAACTACCGCTATAGTGGATGACATGGTGAGAGAGGCATTGAGGCAGGCACAACAAGCCAGGGGTGAAGCTGATTGGGAAGTGTATCAGCAAGCGCTTTTGGAGACTGCGAACAACCATGGAGGCAATGCTAGTGATGAAGACGGGGATTCTGATATGCCCCCGCTGGAGGATGTTGAAAGAGAAGCGGGGGCGCAGCCTGACGATGACCGAGGTATGGGTGGGGAAAGAGAGGCAGTGCGAGATGGATCATCTTCGTCGTCATCGATCCCACAGCTGATCGGGCGCGATGACACATCAGACTCAGACTCCTCCCTCTCCATGCCAGCATTGGTCCACCGCGAACCGTCCTCATCAGGATCGGAAGACACCGGTGTGCCCATACCGCAGCGTACGAGGACATCAGCGCCTCCGGGGGAACAACAACGGCCGGGAGAGTCTGGTCTGGCGCGCTTCCGTAGGATGTTATTGAATCCTTCCGGACGTGATGCAACCACCGCTGCTGCTTCAACCTCGAGGGAAAATGGTCGCAACAGCAATAGGCCAAGCAATCCGTTGACGCACCTGCGCGATTATGGGGCATTGCGCGTGTACGCCACGGCTACTTGTCCTATATGCTTAGAGGAATGTAATCCAATTGTGGCAATGCCATGTGGTCACGCCATATGCGAGGCTGACTTCAAACGGCTGGGCGGTTACCTGGCCTCCGAAAAGGATAAGGTCAAGGCTGAGGCAGATGCCACGGTGGCTGCTGGTGCTGGCAACAACACGAGGGGTGCCCCTGCAGAGAACGAGGACGAAGCGCCGGTTCAACCTTCGAATGAACCCGCCCAATCAGAGTCAGAAGAGATGCCTAGACGCATGTCTAGGGAGAGAATGTTGGATATGTTTGCCCGCAGCAACGCAATGGCACGTAGCAACGCAGTGGCAGCTGAAGCAGCAGCGTTTGAATTCGCCCAAGATCAGAGACGCCGTGACGACCGAGGTGTTCCATCTTCTGTCACTATCTCAAACCCATCCTCTTCAACAGTTGCAGCTGTTACCACCAATGGCCGTTCCTCTCTGCAAGGAACAGAAGGAGCGCGGGGCACCATCTGGGCATGGGGCATGTCCCCGGACTGCGAGAATAATGACTGTCCTCTGAACGGCATCAACCATCGTACCCTTTACTCTGTATCCCAGAACGAAAAGAAGTATGAGAGCTGCTATCCCTCTGGGAGCAAGGTAGTTCCCGATGGCGATGGAGGACTTTGGATTCACCTTGCTCCCCGACAAGCCCCTGGTGATAACAATCATTGGCCTGTCCTTCACCGGACTCGGGGGACGACAAGGATAAGGGGTCAGGAGGTGGAGAAGTTCCGTGTGCACAGAGATGCCGAAATTGTGAGTGATGGTTGTGGGGGTATATGGGCCATGTCTGGTGCTGAGAGCCTTGAGTTCCTTGATGTCAAGAGACACATTGGTGGTGGCGCCAACGCCCACGAAATTGCAAGAGTGGGCCATAAGAGCAACATCTACCCTGGTGGTTGTGGAGGAAATGCTTGGATAAACGTCATCAGACAGGATCCAGACCCCTTTCTGGAGAATCACTTGCTAGAGGAAGGTCTGTGGTTACTGGGATCGAATTCCAAACAAAAAATCAATGATGAACCCCATGCGCCAGACACCATCAGTCCTGATGGACATGGAAATCTGTGGTATTTTTATGTGAATGACAATTACAAAGTTGAGTTGAAGCGTTACACGTCAAATGGTCAGTCTGAGGATACGAACATGGAATTTGAGATGGGACATGGACCAAATGTATATGGGTGCAATTCGTCAACGTCGGTGTTTGTGACTCATCAACCGTATGAGGTTGATGGAAATGTGCTACAGATTATGGATGTCTCACAGGATGCTGAATCGGGTCAATGGTCAAGTCTAGTGATTGGTGAGTGTCTCCACAATAATACCAAATTTGCAAGTGATGGGAATGGCGGGCTATGGGCGCTTTCGGGCAATGGAAACAATTGCCGGTTCTGGAAGTGCAATGAAATCATGATGGAACCAGCTCTCGAGTGGGATCTTTCTTTTGCATCAGCGGAGTTGGTTGGAGGATGATTTGCTATGGGATGAAACAATGTCAATTGATACCAACATACTTCATACGTGCAAGCTTAACTGTTGTATGAATTATTTTCGTTTCTGGTGTATTAAAATAACAGTGTATATTATTTAGTAAAAATATCTTCAATAGGAGCACCTATATGACAATATCTGTAATAAAAGTATATGCGTTCACCTTCAGGCCTTCACCCACGACCCAGCTATTCTGCATGCATATGTTGAACCATGGGTCCCAGATAATGGCATATTTACCGATATCTGAAGTTGAAGTATGTCCACGTTGAGCATAATCCTGCCTTTAAATCAAATTGTCAAGATATCGTGTTGCTATTGGGCAGTCGGCAACTGCGAGATATGACCTTTCCTTATATTATTAGTCAGATATTAGCGTGTAAAAGTGTCATGAGTATTGTGTCTTTCCTGAACAGAGGAGGAAAAAGTCGGCCTCAAAACCTAAAGCTCAACTGGGACATCACAGGCAAGAAATCAAATCCAGGCTAGAACTTTTGAAGGAAATATTTCATTGCCAGAAGATGAGCCAGCGTCGGAAAAGGTCAGAAACCACGCTTGGGCTGATTATTTGAGTAAGAAGAGTGTCATCTCATCAACAGCTAATGACTCATACAGCTCATATCATCCTTTTTGAGCAAATGAAATGTCATGAGTTTAATTTAAGCATAAATGCGAGCACAAGGTACCTTCAAATGATATGCCCGAACACGCTGCGAAAGCTCAGTGCCATATCTGACACTTCCGGGATCGGGACAAGCATCTTCCGCTGTTTCCCATAAGCCTCCGCCGCCTCCCGAAACGCACGATCGAAGATAGGCAAAGGCGCTGTTCCCTGCGCGCACCAGAAGTGATAGCACTTGCAGGCTCTAGTCATTGTTTGAAAGAATACGTGAAAGGCCGTGGTACATTGATAACGAGCAAGGTACAATAGAGTGCGGTAGCAATCCAATTCTATGGATATTGGGCTGAAACAGGAGGCTTCGGTAGATGCCCCAACAGAGAATGCCATGGTGCCTGCTGACTCGAATGATGCATTGACAGAATTGAATGCACTATCATTTTGTCTTGCTGCCTCTTGTGCCAGTTCCTGACGAACCTGATTTCTCTGAAATATACAGTCTACCACTGGTAGCAAGTCCCGAGTCTCACATGCCTTCACCAATGCTACCAATACTACGTTTTGAAGGGTATTTTGGATTCAAAAAGAATATTGTCTGGGTCAGTCTCCACTCAAAGTAAAAAATCATTGATTAGAAGAACAAGAGAAAACATGACTATTGTTCACTCACTCTCAGAAAAATCAGGATGGTCCCAATCTCCCTGTGCATAGCTCTGCAAGTTGAAAAATGACAACAATGGTATGTCTGTGTATGGATTGTCAAATAACTTTTCGCGAAGGAGTCGGCGTTGGTCTGAGGATACGTACGGTAGAGATCGGGCTGCTGTTATAGCCTTGGCAGCAGATCTACAACCGTGGAGAGCAACACTTTTGTCCCAACTTGCAAAGGCGCAGCAATCACTCATCTCTGCCATGGTGGTGATGTTTCCAGGCTTTTGGTCGATATGTTGCTCCTCTGTTACCTCTGAGGCGGTGCTGTCAGTAGTACCTTCCTCATCAGATGATGATAACCAGGAAGTAACAGCAAGCGGCAACGGCAAAGAAAATCTGGCAGAATACCACCACAGGTTGAAAAATGCCTCGGGATGAACTACACGCAAACGATCGCGATCGAGAATGACCTCCTCGCCATATTCCGCAACTAGATCCTCCAGCATCAGGCGGAGTTTGTGTGGAGAGAGATAGGTCACGAACCCTGACTGTCCAGTGGGCTCTGTTGCCCCGGATGGCGTCACGTGACCATCCCTAATGCTTGTTTCAAGCTGGGGAGGCAGTGTGTCGAATGAATCTGCATCTTGCGTTACACCTGAAACATCCAAATCGGTTGTCTGCGGCTCATGTGCAGTACCATGGCTGCTGTTCCAGCCTGTATCATTGTCTGACTCTAGCAATTCATCAACAGAAATTTCCTGATATCCAATCAAAGGATCAATCATCCCTGCACACCGTGGGCATACAATTGAAGAGGATATGTCCAATTTGTTATGTATCACATCCCACCCGCTTTGTATCTCTTCGTCAAGGGGAATGTATGAACAAGCCTTGCATGTGGTAGCTCGTGACCACAAAGCAAAGAGACGAATGGTAGTGCTGGAATTATCACTTGACTTGTGGCAGAAGGAAGAGGAACAGCTAACGGGTAGCCACGACCGTTTTGTTTTCACGCTTCGTTGGGTGGTGGCAGTGTCAAATGTTTTCGATGGAGAAATTATTGGGGTCTGACGCTGTCCTTGCCCGTCTTTGAATTTGGAGTCATTGCCTTTGACTAGATCCTGCACCTGAACTGCGCCCCCTCGTGCATCATTACCATGGCGAGACCTCCACTTAAGCCCAGACTCCTCCAACAGACTGTAATTCGCGAGTACTTCTAAATCAAAACCTTCCTCGTGCTTCAAGGACATTTTGTTGTCCGATGATATAACTAGTTGCATCCCCACCTTATTTGTGCCGTTGCCATTGCTACGATCATCCACATCCACATTCGAATATCCCTCTGCAATTGCCTTTGTATACTGCCCCAACGTCACAGCATTGGGAAATATCCCATCTGTCCTCATAAGTCCGTAAAGCTTCATCAGTTCCACGCGTCTGTCAGTTCCGCATCGTCCGCACGCCACAATGAGTGCACGATAGGCAGCCTCGTCGGCGACAATTCGACGATGGCTACGCAAAGTTCTGAGACACCCCAAAGCTCTTAGGAGGACTTTGGATTTGGCGTTGATCGAGAGGGAGGGTTGAGATATTTGGTTGGGAATGCACATGAGCCATGCTCCCAGGAATTGAGAGCCCTTCGAATAGTACCAAAGTAGGCACAACGAAAATGGATTGTGAGCAGCGTTCAATTGAGATAGCTTTTAATGGCGCAAGCCAGCAACATGTGATTGGACGTACCATAAACTTGGCCAGCTGCCAGAGGCAACGATGCTGCTTCTGGGGACCCCTTCTCGACACAGTCATATTGCACATCCTCAAGGCATCCTCCCGTTCCCTCTCACTTCTTGTCAATATTGGCGCTGGTGGATCCCCAGATTCCATTTCTGTTGAAAGGTTCTCAGGCTCCTCCGGTAGAAAGTGCTCTCTACTGAACTTTGTCGGGAAACAAGGATTGCCATCGACGCAGTAGGTGTATCGAGCGTTGAGGGCCAGATGGGCCATGGAGGGGATAGTGACAATGTCTCCGCTAGAATTTAATGCGAAGGATGAGTCTTTGTCAAGCAGTAGGGAAGGGTTGTCACTGATGGTGGATTCCTCAGCGATGAGGCTTAGGTTGTCGTATCATTATCATTTCCAATGTATTTATTGTAGGTATCAGATCTATTGGCCAGGAAGGAGCTAACACAGGTGTCATCATCGTCCAAAAGAAGATCTGGCTCCGTGGCACACTGATCCACGAGCAAATCGTAGCTCATGCCCCTGTTCCCTGATGATACTTGCAAGTCTGAATCACCACTCAATCGTCCGTAATGCACTGTCAAACTGTGAATTTCTGCCACACACTCATCAAACAGCACCAGGTGAATATCACTTGTTTCTGTCCTTCTTTGTATGAAAGAGCTGAACAACTGTGTCTCAACCAACGTGCTCAGATAGGGCACACGATTATTGTTTGAATTACTAGCCGTAGGTGCAGAAGCCGCTGCGAGGAACTTGAACGAATTGAACCATTCATTGCCTGAAGCCAGGAAGTCCGCGTCAGGCACAACCAAAAAGCGTTCATACCCACCTAAAATAGAGCAGAAGAAATGGAGGAAGTTGGCTTGAACAGCTCGATCGTCAAGGGGCTCATGTTGTTTGTGTTTTCCAAAATTGGTGGCCATGTTGGATGGAACAATATTGGAGTCAATGGCCAAGTCAATGCCGGTGTAATTGAGGGGTTCTTGACCAGGCATGATTCCTGTGTCTTGTCAGAGGGTCTCAATCTCTTCCACCACTAACGAACGAGGTTCTGATGGTATACTTTGGTACGTGGCATTCAATGTCTCATACCTAGCATGGATGATATACAAAGGTGCTGATTAGTATGCATTGCATTGTCATTTCACCAATGCACCATCTTGCTGCACATTACATACATGTTACCATTACAGTTGATTTTGCCACTGTCAAGTTCCACAATGATGCCATCTTTCGGTATGCTATCTCTTACCATCTTTGCCAAACCGTCCGGCTTTCCGTCATCGTGTATGCCCACAAAGTTGCGCCCGGAAATTCCAAACAGCTCATGAATGGTTGAGTGAGGTGGGGAACATAAGGCGCACATAGTTCGAAAGGGAAGAGGAGGGATTTCAATAGCTCGCAGCAGTCTAGGAGGAGTGATTGCCGCGTGGAAATGAGTATTACCTATTGATGTGATGGCATAGATAAAAACAAAGGTCAAAACATTGCATGGAGTGTAAGGTGAGTAAATTTGTAGCAATTGGCTCCTCTGTCCCCTGACAGTGAGCGCCGCCATGTGTACCAATCTTGAATTTTGACACAAATTTGCACAAAGATACCGTTCATATTCTTGGCAATCCGCACATGAATCCACTGGGCGATGGCAAATAGGCTTCATTGAGGGATATCCTTGCAACGGAATTGAGTGCTTACGCCTTGCATTTGTGAATCAATAGCCTCTCATGGTTTTGACTTTGACAAAATCACAAGTCCTGCAAACTACTCAATGGCTCAGTGATGTATCCCACACGCTCAGCCCAGAATATGATCAAATAGTACAGTGGCCACAAGGTCAACGTAACAAAAAACAATGTATCGGTTGTGCTCACCTTCCTCTCCAAACACAAAAATCCAAGCACGATCGTCACCACCGTCGGCACGTCCAAACTACCAAACAACCTCGCATACCCCAAATCCACCAACGGCAAATCCTTATTCGGAGGCATGACCAGACACATCGGGCTCTGCTCGCTCATCGTCGAGAACGGCACGAGCACGGCCTGCAATCCCGGCTTGGGGATCGGCACCGTCAGCAGCAAGTGCGAAATGTTACGTTCCAACGGAATGTCCGACGAGGACGAGCCCGAGAGGAGGTGCAGGTGGGTGAGGAAGCGGCGGAATTCGGTCCAGTAGGGATGGCGGCCGACGAGGGTTATGGTTTTGTTTTCGAAGGTGATGGTGTCGTCGAAGGCTACTAAATGATGGTTGTCGAAGATGTTGTGGTGTGCTCTGTGACTGCGTTGTAGCATTCTCTGGCAGTGTTTCCGATGAGGCAAGGATGCGCGTTGGCGCCGGACGGACAATTGATCCAGCTCGTACTTTCTACGCTTTGTGAGCGGTTCGTAGAATGTCAGACATGAAACTATACGCCAAAAAAAGACGCATTTTGATGAGAATGATGCGGCCAAGAGTTTGGATGAGAACATGTGATAACAATAATTGGTTCCTTCATCCTAAAAGCGCACACAACACACGTCATCATAAAAAGCACACTATAACGCACCATAAATGCTATCCCCCCGTTCATTCCTAACCACAAACCCAAAACTCCTCGGACACTTTCCGCTCAATTTCCTCATGGCATCCCTCACCAGCAAACTGCCCCCGGCATAACAAAACAAGGGTAACTCCTCCTCGGGAAAGGGCATGCCCTTATAGTTATTTCGAGGAAAGGGATCAAGGACCTTGGCGGCAAATGGCAGGTCGACGAATCCGTTGGGAAGATTGCAACGCAGCAGCATGTGGGGTAATAGCCTTACTCAATGGTGATGGCCGTTGTTGTTGGAGTCAGAAGATGAAGACCACGAAGATATTTTTCAATATATCGGTATGCGCGACATTCTACATCAACATCGCCTTTCGAAAATCAAAGTATTTGTCCTCGTCATCCTCGTCGACCATTTGGGGTGCATTGCCATCATCGTCCGAATATGCAATTTTGACGTCCATCACGGCGGGATCCTCGTGTTAGCGTTCCTTGTCGCCTGTGTGTTGTCGGTATAGTGCCAGTATTGGAATGTAGATATGTGCATCCTCGTCTTCCTCTGTAGTTGTTGTGGTTTTGCTTCTGCCATTGTTGTTGCAGTTGGGAATCGGAAGAGCCTTGGACGATACCAACATTGGAAAGTACGCGGGATCCGGCGCGAATTGGGTAGTGCGAGATACCATTATCTACTTGGGGCCCCGACGCAGGTACCCTCTCTCCGACGGCCCCTCCTCCGGCATCTCCCGGCGCCCCCATAGTCGCAAAAGGATGGTGGGTACTACAATCCAATGGAGACTCCCTCGGCGTATTTGCCGGGCTTAAATACATGGACTCCATCCCAATGCTCGATGAGCTACCCAATCTGTCCACCCCACCAGAGGAGATGGACACGCATCAGAGTTTGTAAAAGTACCCATTGTGGGTACTTCAAATACAGGTACTTTAAAAGCCCATAGGACAGGCCATTATGGAAACAAAACAAGCCCATAAGATAATATAACTAAGATAATAATAGCAAAAACATAAGTCCATAACGTAAATAATATAAGCCCATACTCTACATATCAAAATCCCATTTTCAAATTGTTGATCCCATGATGGAATTATTTTTCCCATAGGACAGGCCATCATGGGAAAAACATAAGTCCATAATGTAAAAAATAT
>JALLAS010000150.1:0-12494 GCA_036939415.1 Detonula confervacea | reverse complement strand
AGAAAAACTTCATCAAGAAAAAGAGTCTCCCGCATATCAAAAGTGTCATAAGAAGAAACAAAGCGCATTGATAGAGAAGAATCTATATCCCACAAGAGAGTGTATTGTAAAATAATAATCTGATTTGGCAGAATGTTTTTGCTTGAAGTAAATTGTAGCCTCCAATATATATTATGTTGGTAGTATGATGTCGGCATCAATCAATTAGGTTGGATTGAGGGTGGCAAATAATAGGCTAGTGGTTTGGAAGGTGGTGGTACTGTGTTGGTCTTGATCACAGTAAGTCTGTCATGGAGGTATGCGTGATGGCAATATCGATCAAAGGTCATATTGTGGCAAAGGTATGGGTGAATAGTGCCATCTGGTCGAATATAAGGTCGGTGTGCCATGAAGGATTCAACCTGTGTAACTGGTAGTGTAGTCAATGATGGTGTTGGAGCGACATTAGAAGTGGTGGTGTGTATGGTAGTTGGACTGTGGGTTGGGGTTGGTAGTGGCGTAGTAGTAGTAGTGCCAATTGTTGCGGTTGGCATAAGCCCATTGAGGGTTGGTGTTGGTGGTGGCGTAGTGGAGCTGTGGGTTACTGGCTTAGTGGTATAGCCGTGGGTTGGTGGTGGCTTAACTGTAGAGCTGTTGGGAGTTGGGGTATGGGTTGATGGTGGCATTGTTATTTTGCCATCCAATGGGCGTGTAGGTTTCCATGATTCAGAAGGTGGCCCTTGATCAGTATGATCTGGGCGCTTATCATACTGACCCGGAGGGCGGGTCAATGCAAACACCAACAGAACCGGCAATGTGGCCTCTCATGGGTACAACAACAGTGTTGTCTCCGCTTTTATTTTGGTAGCTTGAGGCCCCGGTGTCTGAATGAACGATGACACATTGTAGTAGGGGCTGTTGATGGCGATGCAGGATTGTTTGGTGAGGGTTGGGTGATGGAATGAGCCTGTAAAGGAGTTTGGCCTGAGTTGAGGCACCCCGGCACAATTTGCAATTGTGGAGGCGCTGCCGCCGGGGGGCGGAGCAAACTCTGCGGAGTTAGCACCCCCGTAACCACAGTTGAATGGCAATTGCGGAGTTGTGACGTGACCAAAGGAGTTTGCTGGTTTTGTCAGCTCGTAGGCGGCGGAGTTTCTGCTTGTGGTGGTGTTGATTCTCCTCCTCCTTTTCCCGGGCGCAGATACACTTGCTCCGGTCCCGGGCCTTTGTTGCGTGTTTCGTGCACTCGTTCTCCTGATGGACTTCCCAAATGTGATGGGAGAGGCGGTGAGAAGCGTAGTCCAATGCATCATCCGCCGATCCGAAGGAATATTCAGATAAGTGGTACTGCTCTCCGGTGTGAGCAATTTCATGGCAGCACGCAGATACCAGCCCGCAGACATGGCGAGCAAACGGGATGGGTTGAGTCATCCTGAATCAAGCCAGTTTGATACATGGCCATGGCCGAAAATATTATGTTACGGTCTATATTACACTTCAGATCTCCAGGGAGCTCTTTTAGCACATCGTGATCGTGGGGGAGACATAATATACCCCCCCCCACCAAAATTGGTTAACGATGGCTCAAAGTTTGGCAAATGGGTGGGGATGCCAAAGGAATAGCATGTCCCCATATTTGAGAGCTCAATGGATGATGGCCCCGGCCAGGTGGGACCACCATGATTGGGGTGGGACATACGCGGATGGTTATAGGAAGGCCCGGCCCTGTGATGGGCCTCAATGCTACATGTGTCAATGAGATGGACCCCTACCATGCATTCGTTTGAGTAGGAGGGTACGTTGATATCCTGGGCGGGGTATAATGTGAGGGACACTAGATAGGCATCCTTTGGAATCGCCCGCTTTGTTAGTGCAGACATGATGGATGAACGGGAAGCGTATTGGATTTGTTGGTTGAGCAGGTGATTGAGTTGGTTAGCACAGAGCCACCCAAAGATATATCCGTGACTCCCTCCAAATGATGGCTCTGCAGGGCGCTACTCAACTGACAAAGAGCCAAAGACATCGGCTTTAGCAAATGAGGTGGGGATGATGGGGAGGGTTGGATGAGCCTGTTAAAGACCGTTGCTCCGTCAGCAGGGAGGATTTATTGTTGTTCCCCCCCAGATGTGATGGTTGGATTCTCCGCGCTGCTTGGCGGATATGTGATGTTATTATTTGTTGGGACACCAATCGACCTCAACAAAGGGATTGGTGCTGTCGCTGGAGCGCTCGCGGGGTTAACGGTGTAGCCTGACCCCCCCCACTGGTAAGGGTGGGATCAATGTAGAGGCAGGCCGGGAATGGAAATGTTTCTCCTCCCGGAGTTGTACTGATTCCTCCATTTCTACTGTGCGGAAGAATTAAAAATAATTGTAGAATGCTTGTTGAATGCACTGATCAACCGCAACTATGGGATTGGTGAAGGTGCTGGCGCTCGCGAAGTAACGGCGATGATCCACCATCTCCCCTCCGCTTGCAAAGGTGGGATATTTAATGGTCTCCTCAATGCCCAAATGCTCTTTGGTATTTATTAGGCAATCATAGCCTAACAATCCTCACTACAGTAACACCAGACTAATTGAAGTGACTGGCCGGCGCGCTGGTAGATACAATACGTAGGAATTGTACAAAAACGAAGTCTTAGATTATTGAGACTTAGCAGTTAGGACCTGTAACCTGTAACCTGTAAATATTGAGACATACCTACCTTAACCAACTGAAGGGATAATAGGAGGAAGCAAACGACTTGAAACGACCAAAACGACCAACGACATTTTTTTGCCGAAAGTTAGCCGAATTTTTTATCGCGTTGATCGCAACTTTCCATCCTTTTGTTTTGAAGTGCTAGATCTATCAGACATAATTGCACCCAAAATCGCACCTATATCTACCAGACAATTATCATTATTTCATCTCTTTACCACAACCAAAATTTACTTTTACAATTATGATGATGTCAGAGCTACTTCGAACTCTAGCTTTGATGGTGGGCCTCATGGTGGGAGAAGGCATGACCAAGGATCAAGGATTGCAAGAACTTCACATGAGGGATATCGAAGGCTTCAGCTTCAGCAAAGCGCCAACCAATAATAGCTATCCCAGAAGGTCCATTCTCCAGTCCACCCCATCATATGGTGGAGCTGATGAGGATGTACAGAGTGGCAACAGAAGACAGACAAAATATGCCAGCTCCAGTGGGCAACAAATACTTCACTCCAAGTACTCCAAATCGATTCTTGGCAAAACTGACAAATGAGAGGGTAGTCGCACATACTTGACAAAAGCGAGCAACATTTCTCGTCGGTCCAAAGCTTCCAAGTCATCAAAAAGCAGCAAATCAAGCAGCGAATTTCGAGTAGGAGGGTATCCTATTTTAGAAGATGATGATCCGAACGAAACAGTACCATTTCCAACCCTTTCTCCGATCTGCTTCTCATCAAGTTCATTCCCTACATCTTCCGCTGAGGTTGGGACTCCATTCCCCACATATCCCATTGAGATTAACTGCGAGCCGACTTTGATGCCTACTCGACAGCCGACGGGGACACCCAGCATATCAACGGCGCCAACCCCTATGCCTACTATGCAGCCGACAGGGACTCCCACCATTTCACCGGCGCCAACCATTTCGGCTCTTCCTACTACCGAAACAGCTCTTCCTACAGCTCTTCCTTCTACCCGACCACTTGCTCTGAGGACACCGGAGCCAACTCTGGCTCAGCGGAAACCCCCTCCCAGATGTACTAGAAACGACTTTAGGAGGTGTTGCAACAGACGTTTACTGGAAGGATTAAATCCTATTCAATCTTGTCGACAACTTGGGTGTAATATAAGGAGCTGCCCTCGAACATGAACTTGAGAATGGTGGGATACACAAGGCGTGATTACAAAGATACCAAAGTGTCATAAAAATGAATCAGCTTTGCCATTGTACAAAAACAGGCGAGGAAGATGCATTGCAAAAGAGAACAAATATTGTTGGTTTATAGTCGTAATTGTAATTGGGTGTTGCACGTACACGTCATGCATGTTTTATACCTAATGTCTTGCTAAGATGATACCATCAAATTGCTCCGACAGGAAGGAAATGAAATAAACTTGTTGCTGTTGCTAGTATGGTATCATTTTGCCGATGTCATGGTCTAACGATACTTGACACAGTGCATCCGTATTTGCTGATAACACTCTGAACAGTGTGACATGGTTTAATATATTTGTGTCAAGTCTGTGATAGTATGGAGGCCTTGGTCTATCAAATGATCAGTCGCGATGTAGGATTGATCACTCATTTGCCAAGGAGAGCTCGGTGCTAATCTCATGTTGTAACAACGTTAAATGCAGGACAATCTTCATCTGGTACAATGTGGATTTACTGTTGGCAACATGAGACGCTTTATTGATAAAGTATTCCATATTAACATAACATGAGGTTTATATTGAGAAATGGTGTTGTTAACAACAGTCTTATAGTATAATAGAACTGACGCCTATCTCTTTCATCTCATCTGACCTGTTCTTTTTTGTCGTTTGGTTGCTGGAAGTTTGGTACAACCAATGTTTTAAAACAATCACATGGCAATAACAAGAGAGATGTCACTACTCGTTTCAATTGTTTCAGCAGATTTTAATTTGAGCTGACAATTCCTTTGTTCGGCGAACTTGTTAATTTCATGCGACCATGACACAACCAAGACAGTATCATACTTGAGCTGACGAAACCAGAAGATGGGCGGGCAATCAAAGAGCTCAGCGAATTAAAAGATTGACTCAAAATATCATAAATGATCAAGTCAGAAGATGCACAGGCTTAAAGTCGCCACACTCAGTAGAGTAAAAGTCTGTGAATAAGTAGAAATCTCGGTGAATTCGAAGATTGGCTCATCGTCCCAGAAATGAGTGAATTAGAAGGTGAATGAGAAAACTGGCTTACCATCATGCTCACAGTAGATCAGAATATGGACTCAGGGTCACCAAGCTCAGTGAATCAGAAGGTGGATTCAGAGTCTCAGAGATGAGTGAATAAGAAGATGTGCTTGAAATCACCAGTTGTCCTGAGAATCTCAGAGTTGACCAAATCAGAAGGTGGGCTCAAAGTCATTGGTTTCAATGGATTGGAAGATTGACTTATTTTGACAGAGTTCAGCGGATATTGGTTGTGGTGCAACGGTAGTTGTATCGGGATAAAAGACTGAACCGTTTCATCCATCGTATGGTCATTGGTTAGCTTGGAATTTAAATACTCTTCCGTCATGGCTGGAAGTGAATAGGGGGTCACCAGGATGGAGCACCATCAGTACTTGAATGCAAGCTCATCAAAGGTTGTAGATCACACTCTGGTAGTCCGATTGTTTAGCGCAAGTATGGCATCCACGTTTTGTGTATCAGCCTAATGTCTTCCTTAATTCATATGATCTTCCACTCTATCCCCTGCCAGTGAGAATGTACAGCTCGTTCATGAACGAGTTGTTGAAAGTCATATCTGCTGATCAATGTTGATGTATGTACCTATCAGTAAAACCGAAACTTAGACTTTGCTTTTACGTTGATTCGCTGAAAGAACTTCTCCCGGATGGAGCTGATGAGCCTGAAGGTAGCTGCTGTACTATTGTCGCACATTGCCTCCGCCATTAATCAGAAATTTGTATGGCTCAGTTGATCGTGGCTAGCTTGTATCCCACTGAAAAGTCTGTACCATTCTCGGCATGCCCTCTATTCGATTTCCGAATCCATAATGCTCTTCCTGTGTAGATGAAATCTCATTCAGATAATTCTTCACTCTTCCTCTACCACGGCATTGGATCGTTGAGACGTGCCCATAAACTGCGACGCTATAAATATCGCAGCTGCAATCGCATAATACGAGTTGGGGACCACGGCTCCGCCAATGACGTCCCACGTCCCACTTAAATGAGCATTAATCAATGGAAGTGCCAACACGGCGTACAGCATCCTTTGCAATGTAATTCGAGAGTTGCGATCCAATTCGTACCATTCCCGGGCGCTCTTTATCACGGCACTATCATCACCGCTGCTCTCCGGTGATGACGGCATTGGTATACCTGCAATTGCGAGCATTTCCCCCACGCTCTTTGCCGAATAGATCTCCCGAAACAAGAAATAATCATCTTGACCATCTCTTGTGTCCTTGATGCGTAATCCATCCTGGCGTACGTCTACTGTAGGACCCGATCCGCAGGGACCCAAACACCCGCAGGGTGCAACGGTGACCGGATTGCCATTATCGCTACCGGCGGAAGGTGTCATTGATTGCACCAATGCGAGCGTCTCTTTGGAGCCGTCGAGGAGACAGTCTTTGTCTTGACATACTCGCACCTCGAGCCCTTTGTTGAGAGGGGGAGCGTAGGCGTTGAAAGGATGTGCTAGAAAAAGGGGGCATGTGAATAGGAAGGCGACGAGGGCTGATGGCGTCTTCGTCATGATGTTGTTGTCGGCGCTGGCGTGTTAGCTTTGACATTTGGCGTGGGCGTTGCTTGTTGCTGTTGCTGGAATCAACTGAAATGAAATGCATGCATGAGAAAAAATGACAACCACGAATTGGCCATTCTGGCCAGCCGTTTTTTTGCGTTTGACACCCATCCTGTCATGAGAAGTTAGACAGAAGTTTTTTGAGAAGTTGGCTCAGAAGTTGGCCTTCCCGCCAAGAAAAAAATCTCAAACTGGGCACTCCATGACAGGGTCATTCTCAATCATCAGAAGTTTTTGAGAAGTTGGCAGAGCACAGGGCTTCTACACGTCCTATTGTGCCCGCCTTGCCAAACTTCACGCTTGCGTATTGTACTCGCCATCTTCTGTGGTCGAGAAGTTGCAATGACCGACGCCCAACGCTCCCATCTATCGCCCCAGCACGCCCACTTCCGCCCATACGCCGCCGACGTCTTCTGCTTGCCGCCTCTTCCGCATCTTCTGCTTGGGAGAAGTGACCACGAGCACCTCCAACAACGCCCAACTCTCCCATCGCCCCAGCACGCCCACTTCCGCCCAGACGCCGCGACGTCTTCTGCTTGCCCCCTCTTCCGCATCTTCTGCTTGCGAGAAGTGACCACCAGCACCTCCAACAACGCCCAACTCTCCGCCACATCTTCTGCATCTTCGGCGCGACTTCTGCTTGCTGCTTCTTCGGCTTCCGCAACATCCTCTACATTTTCCGCATCTTCTGCTTGCCGAGAAGTAGCATCTTATCTTCTGTGATGTCTGCCCTTTTCGACGATGACTCCATAGAGGCCAGTGTGCCTCCCCTACCCCCCATTATCCAACCTGCAACAGAAGGTGACAATGTCAATGGTTTAGCCAGAGCGGCAATGTTGGGGCACACCTCCTTTGACTCCGAGAGGGCTGGGGGATCTAGCAACTTACCATTGTTGCCTTCTCCAGAATTAGGCATTCAGATGAATGACCCTGCCTCTGACCAAAATGAAAATAGTTCTGATGTTTCAGGGGGGGATGATACAAACGACAATAGTTCTTATGCCTCTGTGGAGGATAATGCAGCAGAGCTCCAGGAGCCACAGCTATCTCCCACAATGTATGTTCCTCAGCCAAATCCTCTCCCATCTCCTCTCCCATCTCCAACAACAACATCCAAGCCTACAATATCACAGGCATTGAATGACCAAAATTACTATCTTGATCATGAGCCGTTCTTTCAGGATCTGCAGGATGATGGCATCTGTTTTCCCCCCAAATACGTTGAACTTTTGAAGAAAAAGCCTAACCGGAATTGGAGCCGGCACTATCGCCATGGAGACTTACTTTATCCTTCTATCTGGCTCGTTTCTCGTCGATTCTACGATGAAGTCATTACTCCCAACTTCGATAATTCATTCTCAAAAGTGAACAAGCAATCAACGAAACCGGTGCAGGAAATTGCAGCCTGGATATTTGCAAATCGTTTCTCCCGGGGTATTGACGATCTTGCCAGTGAGTCCAATGATAGTAACAGCCAATTGAAGTATCTTCGACTTTCAAAATATGCAGAGTTGGAACATGTGTATTTCCTGAATCAGAGGCAGTTACTACAGCATTGTCTTGAGAAATGGGGTCCAACAATGGATGATCTGATGAGAACTACTGAGGATGATAGGCTGCGTGCGTTAGGAATTCTTTTCTTGGAGGACATGTGTGAGTACATACCTTACTTCCTTTCCTCGAGGGATCCCCAAACAGCACACTCTGGTGATAGGAGTCACATTGACTCGTGGACTGGAAAGAGGAAGTTGGCAGCGAATCTTCTATTTGATCGATTCATTGATTCAGAAGTTAACATTACGTTTCCAAAAGAATGGACTTCGGATGCTGCTCGTTTGATGATTGATACCCATCATTGCGAAGAGGGGATATATGATGGTTTGAAATATAATCCAAACAACCCGGAGAGGATGAAATTGCCATGGAAGAACAACGAGGTTTTTTTGATGGTCACGTCCACTTTAATTCAGTACAAAGCTGTTATGGAGTTGTACAAATCTGGTACTGGTGGAGGTTCGGGGGATCCGGTGGCCTATTCCGTTTGGCAAAATCGTGACTCTCTTCAGAGTGTCACGTACAATCAATCCCGGTCTAAAATTTATCTCTCGATTGTTCACATTTGGGACAAAAGTAAAAATTGGCCACTCACCTACTCAAAGGGAATTGTCCCTTTGTCAGTGGCTATTGATGATAACCTTGAATCGGCCTCGGTTGGAACTCCTCTCACTGCCACCAAATACACAAATGATCAACAGACGTTCATCGATAAGTTGGAAGCCAGGATGGAGTCAAGGGAAGTGGGGTTTAACAAGGCTACAACGGATGTAATCTCCTCCATCCAATCCTTTGGTAAGTCCGCCGAGGATGAAATGTCTCAAACTGACAAGCAAATCCAACTCCAAAAAGCCATCGAAAGTACAAATGAACAACTACAATCATTCGAGAACCAGAGGCAGGAGCTCAAACAAAAGAAGAGAATGATCCCCAAGGATGCCAATAGTCCCACAAAAAAAGAAACGGAGAAAACTTGCAGAGAGTATGAAAATCAAGGATGAATTGATTGCACAGTATAATACAACATTGAGAATTCACATGAAAAATCTACGTACAGTAAATGGGGACATTTACATTGGGGATGATGACAGTAATACTTCTGATAGTGACAGCGATTGATTGCACCATACTGAATAATTTAGGAAAATTTTATGTTTATATTAATGGTCTAACATCCTGTTATTGGATCTATACCAATTGCTTAATGGCCGGCGGCAATCTTGTCGACGTATGTAGTCTCTCAACTTGTCACGTAGAGACCTTCCTTCGCGTGTCATCTCTAACTCTTTGTTGGTAGGGTGACCCCAAGGTTGATAGTACCATCAGCGTCACGGCGAACCTCCAGTTCCCCTCCGTCAACCCCTACTCTGCCAACTTTTGCCTGTCTGGCCATAAACCGACGACAATCTTCATCAAAAATATCTCGGTCCATAGATTGGTTAATTCCCTCAATCAAATGTGATTCCCGGTAGTCGACGATGAAGTTATGCAAGCGAAGACAGGCGTCAATGGTGTTGATGTTGTGTTTCATGTTGAAACAAAGCGGGCGCCACAGAATACCCCATCGTAAGTCAATTTCACCAAATACACATTCCACGGAAATTCTCGAGGAAGAATGGAAGAAGTTAAAATTGTCTTCATCGGTGCCATGCACCGCATTGTCGAATGGTGTCACGAGGAAGGATTTTAATGAATACGCCGAATCGCCAATGAAGTAAAATCCTTTATCTTTCATCCACGTCCAGTTTTCCGACAGCCAACTATAAAGAGAACTATTTTTGAATGCAGTGGAGTCATGTTCAGCACCACGGGACCTGATCACACGATATAAAATTCTCTTCTTTTGATCAACAATGGCAACCACGTTCAAACCAAAAAAAACTTTCTGCTGAAAAACGAACCCGGATTCGCTACACCATCCCTCAATGATGGTTTTCTAATCTTTACTATCCATCCATCTATTGCCCCAATACACCCGGTCAACAATCCCCCAGAATGACGCGCAAACTGTAAAGCCACTTTTTCGAGACGTTCCTCGTCATTGACAAAATCAATACCATTAATCTTCACCAAGCGATCGTCTAGAATCCAATTCTCAATCACATCATGAAAAATCAAATGAGAATACGATTCTCCGGTTTCATAAAGCAAAGCCATATCCAGATAAGAACCCCCAGCAAGAATGCGCAGGGTTATGGCAAGTTTCACTTCTCCGGAAATAAAACCTTCTGTTGATTTTCCGTGGAGATTATTATGCGCCTGGGCTTTGGATTGGTCTTTCGCGTTTTTGGAGTCCTTCAAGTTGGAAAGATACATTTCGCTTTTGAACGTCTTTTCACCAACATTAGATTCGATCTTTGTGCAAAGATAAGCAAAACAATCGCGAGACATGCGAAAATACCGACGGAACTGACGATCGGTAAGTTTGGACTGAAAATCTTGCCAGCTCTTCCTCTGCCGACAACGCCTCTGACGGGCAGAAGACTTTCGGACATCACTAATCTTTTGCTTTTTCATGTAGGTTAGGAGTACAGTGTTCAATGCCGTGTCCTCAATATCTTTCAGATGCATGAATTGTTTGAGAAAATCAAGAGCAAGAATACTCTTCATCATTTTTTTCAGCCCTCTTTTTTTGTACGGAAAGCCCATTTTGATGATTGAGAATTCCTATGGCGAGTCATGACAGAGAAGGTATATATAAGTAATTATGATGTAGATTAGGATGTACTTGGGTAATTGTAAGATAATTGAGGATATTATAAAATATCCTACGTATAGTATTTTTAGGTAGGAATTGATTGGGATCCCAGTAATGAGGTGAGAGATCTAACTTGGGAACATTGAGATTTGTGTATGAATTCGATGGCTAGATAAAAAGGTGTTTGTCATCAATGACGTGGAATGTAGAATATTCCCAGAAAAGTGCTCAAGAAATGAGAAGTACTTGGGTGTGGCAGACTTTGCACACATAATACTTCATTTGGGTTTGGATGTCAGCGAAATCCAAAAATATTCCCAAAAACTTCTCAAAATAACCCTCTCCAGCCTCCAAAGGGTTTGGCAGAGAAGTTGGGAGCACTTCTTCAGAAGTTTTTGATCGTGAACAAATCATAAGTACTCAAGTGTGGCGCTTTTGACACCTTTTGACACACATGAGTACTTCATTTGGATTTCGGAGAACGGGCATAAATGCAGAATATTCCGGACAACTTCTCGCTTGGCTTCTGATGGGCTTCAGATGGTTTTCTCAGAACTTTTTGTGCAGCACTTTTTTCTTGGCGGGAACACTGACTTCTGAGAAAAACTTCCCCAAAACTCCCCAAAATCTTCTGTTGACAGGGCGGGTGTTAGATGATGGATATCGCGCTACATCACTTGCGTAGCTCGGTATGTTTTCTACGTAGGCACTGGCAAGTCACGTTCGATTCACGAATGAGAGCTTTGGGTCCCCACATTGCAAACATACCACACATCTTGTACACGTTTACCCCCTCAGCAAAATTCGATCCCATCATACTTAGCCCTCGGGTAGATAGCACATTCCCCAAAAGCTTGTGCGATGACGTTTCTACAACACCCTTAACATCTAGTAAAACCCACTGGGATTGAATTTTCCTGGGGCAATCACTATTTACACGGTCACCGTATGCAAAGCTAGCAAATATCACTGCTATGGTCTCATTCCGACCGCAACGCCTCCCCTACCAATCCCAAAAGTCCGCCTTGGTGCCGTGGACGATGTTGTCAACTAACATAATGCCCTCTGACTTCCACACATCTTCATTATCGTATAAGTTGGCACTAGACACACCCTGTAGATCCGCAATCACGCTGCCATTGGTCCGCGGCGCCTTCTGGTCGACATCCTCCTCCGCCGCTGTCCGCTTCCACGCTGCCGCCTGCTCATTAGTCACCTGCTACTAAACAATGCCTTCTGCCATCAATATGACACCGCCATTGTCAACACCCACCGTGGCAACCATTGTGGCTTCTTCCTTGGTGACATCAACAACAGCAACCGCATCATCATCGGCGGATCCATCACTACCTCCGCCTCAAATACCCGTGACCTCAGCATCCATGGCAGTGGCCTCCGCCTTAACCTCTGCTCCCGCTCTATCATCATCAGCCAACCACATTGTCAATCAAACAAATACGACAACATTAGCATCCTCCGCCTCTGTGACGGGAAATTCTACTGCCAATCTAAATGTAACAT
Organism: Detonula confervacea; assembly: GCA_036939415.1. Lineage (NCBI taxonomy): Eukaryota > Bacillariophyta > Thalassiosirophyceae > Thalassiosirales > Thalassiosiraceae > Detonula > Detonula confervacea. Next base: position 253 of record JALLAS010000150.1, on the reverse strand, counting down.
CCAATACAACAAAACATTTGATGACGAAGGTATTAACAGGATTGTAGGTAAGGTTGTATATATACGACCACTCAAACAACAAGCCTCCTTGCGAGGTCCTTTTATCTGAAGAAGCTCGAGGGGACATCGAATGCCGATCGATTGAAGTTCAATGGTCGATCGGCTCAGATTGACATGAACTTAATTGGAGCAGCTATTGTAGCTTTTGTACGTAGTTAGCTAGGTAATTTTCGCGAAACGCGAAAATTACAAA
>JALLAS010000149.1:0-17400 GCA_036939415.1 Detonula confervacea | reverse complement strand
AGTGTTTATCAATTAGATTATCTTGATTGCTTACTATTATGAAGTAACATCAACAGGGAATCGTCGTCATTGTCCATCGGAATCGCGAGAATCGTGCGATTCATTTAAAAAAAAATGTTGGGTCCAAATATTCCGAATTTCAATTCCAATACGAATTCCGATGAAGAATTCCGACCAATTTTCAAATTTCAATCGAATTCTGACAAACCAAAAATGAAACTTCCATCTTGAAACCGAGTTCCAAAACAACGAAACAACAACTGACAACTGAACAACAACACCAAGACCAAAACCCGATACCGATAACATCAACGTCAAAGAACGTGGCTGGCCGAATTGTTCCTCCCTCAAATATGAATTCAACGGGCCCTGAGTCAACACCGCCAACAAGGCAGCTCGCCGCCAAAGGAGTCATGAAATTGACCGGCCAGCGATTCCAATTTAAATGCTGGTCACTGTTGCTGCCAGGTGATGCGGTCATTTTCATTGTTGATATCTTGCCGTTGCTCGTCTTTTTGATTCAGAATTGCTCCTCTCTCAAATGAAAATTCAACAAGCCGTGCACTTTGCTGGTGCCGCTGGGAAAATAACCTTGTTTCTCATCCGCTCGTTTGACAAATTTGTCAATGATAATGGCCAAAGATGCGTTCAGTGGATGCGCATTGGTCTCAGCATTCAGAATCACCAAGTATCCTCCTGAGATTCCCCGTGGATAAAACGTTAAAGCAAATCTAGGGGCTTGGATGGGCTTCAAGGGTCCATCCTTGTGGCCATTGCCTTGGAACAATGATGGGATAGGCGGCCATGGAGGGGCCGCATGGATGGAGAAGTCCAAGGGGGTCATGGCAACGGTCTCAGCTTGATCATACTGGTCGTGGTTAGGACGCAAGCCATCATTGTGTCTCGTAGTGTTCTGTGTTCTGTGGCTCTTTGGAGATCTTTGGAAATCGTTGACATTAGGCCTACAGGAAATAGTAAATCTATCGTTTTACTCGAAATTACAACACAAATGTCAAATGATTATGATTTTTATGTAAAAAAGGTATTTACCTACTCCTAAGCACAGCCTCAACCAGATCATCCACTTTTTCCAAGGCTCCTCTGGCCTTCTGCTCTACGAACATAATTATTCTGTACCAATGGATACCAAACTGTACGCTAGGGGCACTGGTCGGTGCCCTTTGCAAAAGGTCTGGGATATTATTCTATGTACGAATGAGTGCCAAACTGTACCCATCCTTGCATCATTTGTGATGGATATTGCCATCCTGACTTGGCTCAGCCATCTTCTACCTGAGGTAGAGCATCTCTACCAAAAATCTTGTCCATCTACAAAAAGAAGCAACAGTTTTGATCTCGCATGAATAGTATTATGAGAACGGCCAGTCGGCGTGAAGAGTAATTATCCCTTTTAAGCATGAGACTATTGATGTCGTTGGCTACCATTATGCTGAGAACAATCTACCAAGGGAATGACGGCTGGGGATTCGACTGTATCACGCGCTAGATGACGATGCTCGGGAGAGTCGGCTGTCAGAATTCGAAAAAACCTTTTAGCAAAACTTGGCGAAAACATTCGAAAATCCTTCAACGGACATTTCCACCGCACTTCCATCGCGCACTGACAATGGCGACAACCTCCAGCAGCCGTCACCGACGCCCCCAATAGGCTTTAGTTTACTTAGATAAAATAACTGCACGCAGAAATTGCCCTCCACTATCCTCTAGTTCCCCTCAAGTCCCACCACTAGAGCGCAGCCCCAATCAAATTTCGTCTGCTGGCAGCCGAGATTCAGTCCTTCAAGCCAGCGTTATTCTGAGCCATGATGGATCCCGACGACATCGGCAAAGCCGCCGCATACTCCATTGATTGCCTCAACGGATTATCCCTCTTATCCTGAGAATGAACCTGGAAGGAGGGCTTTCTTTTCGTGGTCGAACGACCTCGATTGACGCTCGCGCTGGGAAATAGGAGGCGCTCGAGATGAGCGCCTCCACAAAATTGTCGAGTTCAGCGCTGGAGATGCGCCCAGGAGACGCGCCTGGCGATGGGCTTTCGGAAACACCAAGAATCACTTGAATTTGCCCGACGGTTCAAAAGTTATGGCCGTTTTGCTGCTTGGAAATTGCTCTAAGAGGGGACCCTTGCGCCCATCGCCTTGGGAGATTGATGGCATCGGCGGCTGTGGATGGGACGCGTGGACGGAGGATAGCGAAAGGGTCATGGCGGCGGTCTCGGCTTGGTTGTACTGGCGGAGAGTATGATGCAGTCCGCCATTGTGGAATTGTGATGCTCTTTTTCTTCAGGGTTCAGTTCAATTCATGAAAAATAGGACTACGGGAACTAGTAACTGTACCGTTTTGCTCAAATATTACAATACAAATATCAACATAGATAGTGTTTTTTTAATAAACGAATATTATTTTTATGTAAATAAAATGTACTTACTTACCCCTAAGCGTGGCACCAGCCAAACCATCACATTTTGAAAGGCTCTTCTCGCTCAACCGTATCTATCATCCCAAGTATGAATGAATAAAACCTTCGGCCTTCCTTTCTGAGGTTGATGAGCCCTAGAGAATAGGATATGGAATGAAGCGAGTTGATCTGGGGTAGATTTGGAATACAATATCCAAAACAGTAGTAGAAAATATAGCATGCCATGGAAAGGAATATGGCGTGTGATGATGAGCGTTTGATGATCTGGTAGAGATAGGATATCCCAATAACAGATATGGTAGTGCCTTCGCAGGGAGAAAGTAGTCGACGAACCTGGCTAAAAGAAGCGCCGAATCTGTTCAATGCGTAAAGTACAACATCAGCACATCATCGAATAACGATTTGGTCAGTATTGAAACAAGACGACTCGTATATATGGGTACTACGCACGAATACACTTGTTACTTTACACTGCACGGCACAATACAGAAACTCGATACCTCTCTCTCTCTCTTTCCGTGTTCATCTACATTTTTTTCCTTCCGGCCAACGATAGTGAATTTATATTGAAGAACCATAAATGAGCATCACCTTGATCACGCAAACCCGATACGGCCCGTCTCCTGTTCACGAGCACACGGAGTAGATGCTAAACGCGTCCAACACCTGCCCGACGCCCTCGTTGTCCTCCTCCTCGCTCTCCTCTGACCCAATGGTACGCGTGTCTAGGCTGTCGAGGGTGTCGAACGTATCATTGCCCCGCACGTCCATCTGCCTCTGTAACTCCCTCTCCACCTTCATGCTCTCCAGTTCGATCTTCCTCAATTGGAGCTCGGCCCGTCGCGTCTCCACCTCAGCCACCAGCATGGCCGCGCGGCGATTCCGGAATGGCACGGATCCGACCACCTGGGGCGCGGATCCGACGCGGAGGGCCATGCCCTGTCTCCCGGACGACGGCCATGGCAATACCCTCCTGGCGGCGACGTGCTCGCTCGTCTCGCTGTCGAAGGTCTTGTTGCAGATGAAGTGGGTGTCGTCCGAGCTTTCGGAAGCCAGCGTGCTGAATGTCTTGTGGAATGCCTCGTTGTGCACGCCGTCCGAGCCGTCGAAGGCGTCGTTGCCCTCGTCTTGGGAGAAGGTGTAGGTGGGATTGGAGAGCGCATTCTCCAGATAGTGGATCCTGGAGTCGGTGGCCCAGAGGGGAGGAGGGACGGCGTCTTCGCCCTGGCACGAGAAGACGCTTGTGAGGCAGGCCACGCCGCCGTCGTCCACCGCCTGTTCGCCCTTGTCTATCGGTGTCTGCGCCGCTTCGGTCCGAGCTCCTTCCTCCCGAGCATCCTTCGTCCCCCTCCTACGTCTCGTCGTCCTCATCTAGGAGATCCATCGCCGTCGGCGCAGGCCCCTCCTTCGCGACGCACGGCGACGCCAGTGTCTCCACCGCCTTCTCCGTCCCGACCTCGAGCGAGCTGTAAAAGTACCGGATGGCCAGATCAAGATTGTCGCCCGTCCTCGTCAGAATGGGATCTCTCCCTCGGCGCAATCCTCGCGCGGCACGGTGTCTATCACCACCTCGACGCGGTCCGAGGGAACATCTTCCACGCCGACCGAGCCGCCGTTGCTGCTCGGATCCGTGCTCGCCGTGCCCGTTGAGGGACTCCTCTTGAGGAGCGCGGCGGCGAGGATGCGCTCTTTTGGACGGCGCTTGACGCTCGAGCCGCCGGCTACGGCGAGGTAGTCGCCCAGCGGGACGGCCGCGCCGTCGTTCTCGGGGTTGATTCCGCCGTCCGTGATGTGGATGTCGTCGAGGTGGGGGGACTCGACCTTGCCGTCCTCCATGACGATGTTTCGGTCGAAGGGATCTTCAACGCCTTCCATGATGCCGTTATCGAGCGGCGGCATCGGCCAGCCCCTGATTGTATTCGATGCCCACGCACCGTAGCCCTCCGCCCGGGGGCATGTTGGAATCGTTGTTGCAATTATCGGCGACCAGCCAGCTCTGCTGGATGGCATCCTCGAATGCGTCGTTGGACGGCACGGTCGCCAAGAGCTGATCGGCCAGCTGATCCCCAAGCGCGTCCACAGTGGGAAGCTCCGATATCTAGGGGGCGTGATGCAGAGAATGTTTGTCGGGACTGGGGGTTTCGATTAAGATTGGTATGCTGTCTGTCAGCCGCAGATTGTTGTCGGGGAGTCTCTTCCTGCCATGGTCATTAGAATACTCGTGGTTCAACAAATCCTTGGGAAACGACGACAAAGGATCATCCGCCAAGCGCTCGCCGAGCTCCCTCAGACGGTTGCCGCGATTGTCCGCGACGGGAGTCTCGTGCGACGACGGCGTCCCGACCTTGATCTGAGAGGTTGGCGGCAGGGCGGATGACGCGTTGACGTCGCTTTCGTTTTTGCTGGCCCCCACACGCTGGGGGGATCCGAAATGCAACTCCAAGCCCCCCCCTTGAAGTTTTCACATCCTCGGAATTGAACGAAACTTGGCGTCCCAGGACCACCTCGTCCTCCTCTATCATCCTAGCCCGCCGGGGACGTCCAGAACCCTCTCGTTGACCTCCCACGGACCAAAATTTGACCGGACGCTCAACTCGAGCGCACCCTTCACGGACGAGATTGTCCCCCAAAAGCACGGCCAGCATCCTGCTCCCCTTCGAGAGCCCGTCGTTTTTGCTGTCCAATTACGACGATTCGACCAGTTATGAAACCGCAATCGCAATCTGCACACATAGAATTATCGCCGCAGCTCGCCTGACGGCTCACGTTTTCGATGATGACGCTACCGATGCGACCGCAATCGCGAGGCTATCATGAAGAGAGACAGAGAAAGAAGAATCGTAAGGAATACTGCGACTCGCTTGGCCTTACGGCCGCTCATCGAGAACGAGAAGAGAAAGAAACAGACTCACAGCTCCTTCGCTCCGCTCAGTACGCGGCATCCAGACGACGTCATGGCTCGTCGCTCAAAGGAGAGCCGCGGCCCGGCGGCATCATCATCGTCCTCCGGAAAATGATTCTCGCTCTTCGGTTTTGTTCTGCGTTCTGCGATGGCGGGCGCGCGGAGTGGTTGACGACCGAAATGGACGTGCCGCGGACAGACGGTATCTTTGGTGTCAGTTTTTCCACGCGGGAATCGGTATTTCAAATGCCCCGCTAAAAAAATCAACAGGTCGTGGGGGCAAATCAGCGGGCAGACGATTATGCCCGTCATATGACGCGCCCTATCGCCCCCGAAATTGTACAATACAATACCTAGCGAGCCTCCTCGCACTTCCAAGTTCGTGAGGTGAGTTACTATCATGTTCTCTCAATCTCAATCAAGCTCTATTCACCCACCTGTTCTTCTTCTACAGCCTACAAATACGAGCAACGCGTCAAATGCACATCCAGCGTTTGGCATGGCATGCATCCCATTACTTCTCTCTAGACTCTTCCACTGATTGAGAGTTGAACACTGTACTTTTGGGGGCATATGGGGTACTATGAGTGATACAGCTGAGGGAAACAAGATAATGCTATGTTAGCTTCCTTTCTTGCGACCCGCCCCAAACAGGAAGCTTGCGATGATCTAAGGAACGGCGATCAATGTGAATCTACAATGCACCAAAGGTCCACGGCATATTGGAGGCTTGCCCTTGCACAAAAACAACAGGTTAAGTTTTATCATAGATCAAAGATAAGACTCGGAGAAGCATCAAGTTTTTGCAAAACAATTTTAGGCGAAGCACTTTCTCCGGGGAAAAGGACACGCCCCTCCATTACGAGACCTTCATTGTCGGACAGCATACACCATAGATATGTTATGTGGAAACGGCTATCCCAATGTTGTAAGACCTCCGCTCCCCGACCGCCAGGGCGGGAGGTAGTAGAAAAGAACACCTTGAAAAGGAGAGTGGCGGCGCGATCTCGTCATCTGGACGAGTTGAGGCGTGTCAGATGGATACAGCTCAAACCAGGTATAAGGCGCAATCATCGGAGATGAGTTTGTAAAGAACCCGAACAAAAAGTGCCCAAGTCTGCTTCGTAATTGCGACGCACTAAGTGAATGTCAGTGGGAAGGCATGTTACCTGGCACCTTTATCCCAGGGCACAGAAGGTAGGTATGAAAGAATACCTTGGGATATGGAATGGCGACGAGTCCACAGCACATCTGAGCGAGGTGATCTGCGGTAGATTTTGTAAGCAATATCCAAAACCGGAGGAATCCGGAAGATGACTCGCATATGGGTACACTACACACGAATACACTTGTTACTTTACACTGCACGGCACAAAACAGAAACTCGATACTTCTCTCTCTTTTTTTGCGTGTTCATCTACGGTTTTTCCCTTCTGGCCAACGATAGTGAATTTATATCGAAGAACCATAAATGAACATCACCTCGATCACGCCAACCCGATGAATATCATACGGCCTTATACAGCAGCCTTCCTTCTTTGCTCACGAGCACTATAACGAAGAACAAAAATGAATATCACTCATCACTCCTAAGGAATCTCTTGCACCTTCTTCCTAAAATGAATATCATACAGCCTTATACCGCAGCCTTCCTTCTTCACGAGCACACGGAGTAGATGCTAAACGCGTCCAACACCTGCCCGACGCCCTCGTTGTCCTCCTCCTCGCTCTCCTCTGACCCAATGGTACGCGTGTCTAGGCTGTCGAGGGTGTCGAACGTATCATTGCCCCGCACGTCCATCTGCCTCTGTAACTCCCTCTCCACCTTCATGCTCTCCAGTTCGATCTTCCTCAATTGGAGCTCGGCCCGTCGCGTCTCCACCTCAGCCACCAGCATGGCCGCGCGGCGATTCCGGAATGGCACGGATCCGACCACCTGGGGCGCGGATCCGACGCGGAGGGCCATGCCCTGTCTCCCGGACGACGGCCATGGCAATACCCTCCTGGCGGCGACGTGCTCGCTCGTCTCGCTGTCGAAGGTCTTGTTGCAGATGAAGTGGGTGTCGTCCGAGCTTTCGGAAGCCAGCGTGCTGAATGTCTTGTGGAATGCCTCGTTGTGCACGCCGTCCGAGCCGTCGAAGGCGTCGTTGCCCTCGTCTTGGGAGAAGGTGTAGGTGGGATTGGAGAGCGCATTCTCCAGATAGTGGATCCTGGAGTCGGTGGCCCAGAGGGGAGGAGGGACGGCGTCTTCGCCCTGGCACGAGAAGACGCTTGTGAGGCAGGCCACGCCGCCGTCGTCCACCGCCTGTTCGCCCTTGTCTATCGGTGTCTGCGCCGCTTCGGTCCGAGCTCCTTCCTCCCGAGCATCCTTCGTCCCCCTCCTACGTCTCGTCGTCCTCATCTAGGAGATCCATCGCCGTCGGCGCAGGCCCCTCCTTCGCGACGCACGGCGACGCCAGTGTCTCCACCGCCTTCTCCGTCCCGACCTTGAGCGAGCTGTAAAAGTACCGGATGGCCAGATCAAGATTGTCGCCCGTCCGTGTCAGAATGGGGACCTCACCCTCAGCGCAATCTTCGTATCCCTGTGGCACGGCGCCGTTGTCTATCACCACCTCGATGCGGTCCGAGGGAACATCTTCCACACCGACCGAGCCGCCGTTGCTGCTTGGATCCATGCTCGCCGTGCCTGTTGAGGGACTCTTCTTGAGGGGCGCGGCGCCTTCTTTAAGGGAACAATGGCATTTGACGTTTGGGCCAGTGGCTACGGCAAGGTAGTCGCCCAGCAGGGCGGCCGCGCCGTCGTTCTCAGGGGCGATGCCGCCGTCGGTGATGTGGATGTCGTTGAGGTGGGGGGACTCGACCTTGCCGTCCTCCATGACGATGTTCCTGTCAAGGGGAGCTTCGACGCCTTCCATGATGCTCGGGAGACGCTTGCGGGATGATTTTATGCGTGGTTCCTTGTCTGCCGCGCTTTTTGCCCGTGAATTGTCCCCGCCCGTTCGACCGTGCGAGAGCTTGGTGAACATCCGATCGAAGCGTTTGGGGAAAGATCCCCTTTCGTACGCCACCATGGAACCAATACATAGTCCTACCGTAAGGCCCCCTTTCTCTGTCCGAAGGGTATGTAAGCTTAAGAAATATTGAATTCCCACATTGACTGATACATTTAGCTTTCTCGAAACGAGAAATAAATCAATCCAGAAAGGCCGCCAGTTTCGCGATCAGAGAGGGCCATCACACCCGCCCACGCAAACCTTTTTTCTCTTCGGACCCGAATGCCTTTCGTCGTTACAATGATGCCACGGCAAATCTCACAGCTCGCAATGATCATAATGATATCTCGGACGCCACTTTGCTTCTCGCCACGAGAAAAATGGACCCGCCGTCGATGGAGCCCAACACCGCCTCGGGATCGGTTTTTTTTCCGCGAATCGCACTGCGGCGAGCGTTACAATGATGCCACAGTAAAGAACAAAGCTCACAGCTCACAATGATCATAATGATATTCTCGGACACGACTTTGCTTCTTGCCGCGAGAAAAATGGACCCGGCCATTTGATGGAGCACAATACGGACTCGGGGTCGGTTTCACTTCCGCGAATCGCACTGTGGCGTGCAAAACAATTATTTCTCGGGCCGGTCAGAGCTGCCTTTCCATTCGAGGTTCCGACTGGAATCTGCACACTGCACTGCTTTTAATCATCGTGTGCGACGCTGCATAGCTCTATGCCCTCTCTCGATTCCGACATCTTCGAACGTTGTCGAGATGAAAAAAAAACAGAATCTCGGGCCATGATTTGCTTTTTGCGAGGAGAAAACGACGCCCGCAATTTGGGATTTCTCATTTCTCGTCATTTTTTTCTGGCGCGACATGACTTGAGCTAAACGCACTTGCAGTCGCGGCCGAAGCCCTCGCGGCGGCATCGGTACCTCGTCGCACATTCTAGACGAGGAGTTTCGGCCGCCGAGGGACAACACCCGCCACGAGATCTCTCCGGCAAGGAGGGGGAAGACACGATAAAAAGGAATGACACTTTGATGCGCCATTTGTGCGGGGAGATACACACGTACATGTAAAACAACAGAGGCGGTTTCCAGCTTTGCCGTCATGCACCATGCAAATAATGGTAAACCGAAGTACATGTCCTGAATCATTTCCGCCGTGGAACTATCACGGCGGCCAATATATTTGATTAACGAAGAAGATTTTTCCTTGTTATGAACCGCACCAAACCAGTGAGATGCACAATGAGATGGAGGTATAGCCGAATTATTGCCTACTTCTCTCTCTCTCTCTCTTACTGGGCAGGAAATCAAGTGTTCATATGCTTGCAGTTGAAATAACCTATCGTATTTTGCACGATTAAATGGGCAATAACTCCGAGTACAAGCCAACAAGCCTTTAATTGAAGCTGAGTTATTTCCATTGTCGTCGTTCAAATAAGATCATATCCAACATCTTTCCATCCGCTGCTCATTTTACCATTAGGTTGATCGCCGTTAGTATCATCGCCCGGCCGTTTCCCGTGCAAAAACCAGCACTCTATCCACGTGATAAATAATCCTAGCACAACCAATGATTGGCCTTGGCGGCGGACCTCGCGACGGCCTTGGTGGGGAGGACAGAGGCGCACTTGGCCTCAGTGGCGCACATTGCGTTGGCCTTGGTGGGGATGACGATGGCAGCCTCCTTGGCGGCTCGGGCCAGCCTTGGCGGGGAGGACGACAGCGGCCTTGGCATCTCGCCGGCCTTGGCCGGGAGGACGGTGGCCGCCACGGCCTCTGCTGTGGCACATCTCGCCTTCTTGGTGAGCAGGACGGCGGCGGCATCAGCCTCGGTGGCGCCCCTCGCGCCATCCTTGGCGGGGAGAACGACGACAGCCTCTGCCTCGGCGGCGGCCCTTGCGCCGGCCTTGGCGGGGACGAGGACGGCAGCCTCGTCCTCTGCGGTGGCACATCGCCGGCCTTGGCGGGAGGACGACAGCGGCCTTGGCTTCTGCAGTGGCCCTCGCGTCAGCCTTGGCGGGGACAAGGATGGCGGCCACGGCCTCGGCAGCGGCCCTCTCGCCGGCCTTGGTGAGGAAGGCGGCGGCAGCCTTGGCCTAGACGGCGGCCCATCTGACGTCTACATTATATTAAAACTTCTAGTAGCTAGTTATGTATCAGCACCTTCTGAAATAACGTATTTCTAACTGCAATAGTGAAGTAGAAATGATGTACAATAAGTATTAATAATATATATATAGGGATATGCAGAGGGTCTAACCTCTATAACTGTCTTATAGGGTAAATAAACACCTTAGGGTTAAACTTTACTTTACTTTACTGGTAAACATGGGTAAAGTAACTTCTCTGAAGTCCTCATTTTTTGAAGCGAGTAACAGGTAATTACTCAAGTAATCTGCCAAATTACCAGTAATTCGAGGTTACTGGTAATTGCTTTACCTCAAATCAAAAGGTAAAAGTAACGGAGTAAGAGTAAAATGCAGCCTAGGCGGAGCTATGGCAGCACCAAGAGTCAATTCAAGGCCAAGACGGCTGGGCTGGAGCATGCCGTGTTCGATTATGGACCGGGGATGAGACCCGACGACTTCCAAACCAATGTGGATAGCCTTGCGGAGCATCTGATGGGCGCCCTGAAGAAGCAGGGCACGATAGCCGCCAAGTCAATCAAGACTTTGGAGGCTCCACAATTCTTAGAACCAGATGCACCTGGCAGCAATGCTACGACAAAACAAGAGATGTGGTTCAAGCACAAATTTGAGCTCTACCTACGGAACAAGAGCAATTGGGACGACTGCAACGGGAGGATCTACGAAAAATTTCTCAGCCACAGCAGCCCAAGTATGCGAACCAAGCTCGAGAGCATGCCAGGCTGGACACAGACAGAGGACAACCAAGACGGCATCGCCCTGATCAAGCTCCTGCACAGTGTCAACTTCGATCAAGATGGATCGAAGCAGTTGATGCTAGAGCTGGTGACAGCAACAAAAAGCGGTCCCTCTGTTACCAGAAGAAAAATGGGACCTCCACTACTACACCTGGGAGTTTAATGCCCGGGTGGAGGTGTGCAAGGAGTCGGGGGCTCTGTCAGGCAAAATGGGCGGCGTCGTGAAGATTGCCGCCGCGAGCATGGGCGAGGATTTGGACCAGCTCGTGGCCCAAGCACAAACAGATGAAGGGCTAGGAGGCGGCTCGAGGAAGTGGGGAAAGAAGCGAGGCAGAGGTTCCTCGCAGTCCTGCACTTTGAAGGCCTCAACTCGAAGGTGTACATCGAGCTGAAGCGGGAGGTGCACAACGGGTGGCTCATCGGCGGGAAAGAGACGATGCCGACGAGCCAAGATCAGACGATCCTACTCTGTGATAGGTATCACAAGAGCAGGGCAGGCATCGCAACACAACAAAAAAGCAAGTCTGGGATCGCGATGATCCAGCAGGGGGGCGAGGCAGGGCGGGGAGCAATCGAAGCCGACATGCTTCCACTGTGGTGTAAAACACAAACTACAGCAGTGTCCGCAGCTGACCGCTGCTCAGAAGAACGAGATCTGGGGGGCCAAGAAGGAGGAGTGGCGCAAGGCCAAGGAGGAGCGGCAATGACAACAGCAGCAGCAGCCAGGACAGCGAGTCGCCGGCCAAGCGCACATGCAAACAGACACCGACGTGATCGCCGAGCGCGAAGCCCACCAAGACAACAACGAGGACGGATTGGCCTTCCTCCAAGGCAAAACGAGTGACCCCGTTGTTAGCACACAACTCAGGCGCAAGACGCTGAAGCCCACTTACCTCTACCTCACCTTGACGTCGAGCTTTCACCAAATGTTCACTTGAGAAAATATGATCAATGTGCAGCGCGTGAGCACAACACTCCGCGGAAGGTGCAATGGTGGTGTCAGCTATAGCGACGAGAAGGGTGATGTGTTAGACCTCTTCAATATGTGGTTGGTGAAGATGGGTATTGCAAATCTGCTGTCTCTACCATCTTTGGAGAGAGAAGGTTTCATCGTGTCTTACAACACTATGACGTCATGGATGGTGCAGTTCCCCAAGGTACGGTACTAAAATTCAAGAAAGATACAGGTGTGCGCGAAGGGTTCCCATACATTGACCTGGTAAACCTCCAAGAACACGTTGTGCCCAAGTGAGCAACAGAAGGACGAGCTTCTCAGCAAGGTCAAGCGAATGAAGGAGTCCCCCAAGGAAAAGGCCTGTGCATTCCTGCAGACCGTAAGGGAGCACATGAGTGGTCTCTCCAAGAGAGATGTGAAGGGAGCTATTCTAGCTCCCAAGGCTCAGTCTATGTTATCTGCCAGTTCACAAGAGTTCAACAACATGGTGAGCGGCCCGACCGGTGTTTCCAACATTCCTGTTCATCCCGTTGATGCCTCTAATGCATGTGTCCTGTATGGTAAAACACCGCTAGGCGAAGTGAGGGGGGAAATAGTAAGGGACAAACTGGACCAGGTTCGCGAAGATCTAAGGGAAGTTGAAGTACCCAGGGATTTTTATAAGCTACATCATTTTGTGACTCTCACAGCTGATGTCATGTTCGTGAACGGCGTTCCTTTCCTGGTAACAATGTCTCAAAAGATTCATTTACGAACTGCAGAGCACATTCAGACACGCACGGTCGCACAGCTAGGTAGTTCCCTAAGTAAGATAGTTAAGAAATACGCACGCGGGGGATTTACAGTAAATCTGATCCTGGTGAATCAAGAGTTTGACAAATTGGACGGGGCTTTAGGATTAGTAGAAATTAATACTACTGCAGCGCGCAAACACGTGGGAGAAATCGAGCAAGACATTCGCACCCTAAAAGAGCGGTGCCGCACAATTTGCTCCACTCTACCCTACCAGACTCTTCCTAAGCAGCTGGTGGTCCATCTCGTTTATTATGTCGCTATGTGTCTTAATTGTATTATCAACAAGCAGGGCATCTCGGATGTGTTGTCACCACGTGAGATCATGCTTCGCCGAAAGCTGGACTATAAGAGACACTTCTGGATCAAGTTCAGGTCCTACGTAGAGGCCCATGAGGATCCCGATATCACTAATACCATGCGCGCACACACGTACCCCGGTATTTACCTCGGGTGCATGACCCATCTTCAAGGTACCAGGAAAGTTTTTGACCTATTGCCAGGGGTAGTAAAGAAGCCCAGGAGTGTCACTGAGTTCCCCATCCCCGACCGCGTTATCAAGATGGTAGATGCATGGGGTAAGCGGTACCAAAAAGAGGAATGCCAGAACAAGGTCAAATTCCTTAATTGCCAGAAGTTGAAGTACGACTGGGAAAATGATGAATTGCCAAATGAAGGCCTCCTTGAAGATGACGTGGCGCATCCAGATATCCCAGCAGAGTTCCCGGGACTTGAACTTGAGAACGAAATGGAAGTTCCAGGTTCGGCTGTGACTACAATTGAGGAGTGTACAGCTGATGAAGCTAGAGAAGCTGAAGACAATACGGACCTAATACCGCCCCCTACTGAGGCACCTGTTACTATAGACCTCACTGACAATGTCGACGATATTGTAGAGACCACAGGAGTGCAGAAGTGCGACATCAAGGTGGAAAATGATCTGATCTCTGACAATGTCGCCGAGAACAACAAAGAAGTTCTTGGCACTATTAGAAACAATCAGGGGCAGCGAAGGTCTGTACGAATCGCACGTACGTACGCTGATGGACAAATACACCTGTCTTATCGGGGTAATAAGTACCTTCTCAACCCGCATGGCAAATTTAGTTACGACACAGGCCATTTAGAGACAGCAGGAGTGTCTCATTTTAATGTCTCCGAAAGCGTAAGAGAAGCCTTCCTAAATGGGCAGTCCCATGTCACCGTTGACAGTCCTGATGACATCGATATGAGCGATGAGGATATCTACGAGCATGTCTTGGGTGTAGTGATGATGCAGCAGTTCAGCCTCATAGCTGGATTAAAACGCTTTGGGAAGGATGGGGATTTCGCAGTAACAAAGGAACTCACCCAGATCCACGATATGGATACCTACATACCGGTGGACTCTGACAAGCTGACTGCCAAGCAGAAGCGCGAAGCCATGGAATTAATCATATTCTTGACCAAGAAGCGCGATGGGCGTATAAAATCGAGAATGTGTGGGGATGGAAGCAAGCAGAGGCGGAGGCCAGGTTACAAGAAAGAGGACACTGTGAGTCCCACTGTGTCGACTGACGCAGTTTTCCTTACTATGGCCATTGAAGTATATGAGCGACGCGCCACTGCTACTTTTGACATTCCCGGCGCGTTTCTTCACGCATACTGCGAAGAGAGGGACATTCATATGCGACTGAGGGGGAGGTTAGCCGAGCTAATGGTATTGGTGGACCCAAAGCTATACCGCCAGTACGTGAGATATTCTTCCCATGGGGATGCAGTTTTGTACGTACGTATGACCAAGGCACTGTAGGGAATGCTAAAATCGGCCCTGTGGTTCTACAAGAAGCTCCGCGCTGATCTTGAGGCGTATGGTTTTAAGGTTAACAGGAATGGAGCTAATTGGTTCTGGCGCGCCCGCAAAAATCTCACCTCTCGGATCTACGTACGTAGGAATAGCACGATTGTCCGCCTCAACCACAACCAACATCGAAGGACAACATGAGACCATGGCGAAGCCGTCCCCCCAATCCGACAGGGTAGTGGCTACGGACGGCACGCTATCTAATGTCCAAAAGCGGTCGAATTGCTTACGGACCTAGTGATGGATGGGGTGGACAGATGGGGTGGCTTAAAATTAACTAGAAACTATTTTATTTGACTATGTTACACTGTAGGTTCGTGAGGATCGCCGGCCATCGCCGTCGCAGGATAATGGTGCTTCCGATGGCATCAAATGATGCCATCGGAATGCCATATTATACGAATGCATTCTACATTCATCATAGAACAATAAACTAGCTTGCTAAAATTTTATTTTATCTTCTTTCTATTTATTACCTACCGTTTCCGTGCATACGATGTGGCGACGGCGTTGAGAAACATTCCATGGTTCGATGCCATTTCGAAGACCTTATCGGATCACGAATGGCATAGCGATGCCATTCATTGATAGGGCAGGTCAAGGGCTATCGTCTGAGCCCTTGGTTGGTGCAGGTGTGCATCAACTTGCTTCGTACGAGCCCATTCGAGCCGGAACGGGCCATGGTCGATAGCCAATTTTCATGAAAAGGCGGAGTTATGCTCGCGTTTGACGTTTTGTTGTGTTTTGTGTGTGCAAGTACGGTAAATAAACCTAAAACCGCGCTACTTTTTTTCTCTTTCAATGCCCCTCAAAACAATGCACTGAGGAGTTGGTATGGCCAAGCTTCATCAATGCATGAAAATACCACGCTCTTGCGCATTGAAAGGGCTTTCATTTGAGCCACTGGACGGCTTCTAACTCCCAATACTCGCGTCACTACATAAGCTAGCACGAAGCTAGTTTTTAGGTGGGCGCATATATGCGCCCATAGCTCCATTCCTGTTAACCCTTATGATCTGTGTGTCGCTAACATATAAATCAACGGGTCCCAGATGACCGTGATGTGGCATGTTGACGATCTGAAGGTGTCACATGTGGACGAGAAGGAGATCAACCGGTTCTCCGATTACTTGCAAGGTATTTATGAGAAAGCAGGTCTTAAGTTTACTGACAACCGTGGAGACGTCCATGATTACCTGGGAATGGACCTGGATTACTCCGAGAAGGGAGTTGTGAAGGTCTCCATGATCAAGTACCTAGATGGTATATTGAAGGGGTTTTCCGAGGAGTTAGGCGCATCTGCGGCCACACCAGCAGCGGAGCATCTGTTCCAAGTTAGAGACGAAAGTGAGGCGGTCTTTCTGGATGAGACACGAGCGCGGGAATTCCACCACATGACCGCCCAACTACTATTCCTATCTGCCCGCGCTAGGAGAGACATCCAGCTAGCAGTGGCCTTCCTTACTACTAGGGTTAACAGGAATCCAGTTAAGTAGGTTCTGGCGCGCTGCGCGCATAAAGCGCGCGTGAAAAAAAAGCGCGTGACGTGAATATTGTGCGATATCAGTGCGAGCGTTTCCGTAGCTTCGCGCTGCATATCACATCGTACCTATCGTACCTATCGTACCTATCGTACGGTGGGGACAACCACGCGGCACCACAATTACGATAACCGCACATGAGACTCGAACTCACCTTCGTGAGGAAAGCACGGTGACAACGATTTCGCAAGTATTGATTGCATAACCTCGACCAGGGATTCAACTACCGACTCTACAGTGAACCCCCCAGACACTGTAACCAATTATTCACTGGCATCGGTGAAGAGCACACGAAAATATCGATATAAGATAGTCATATGCTAACTCTACGCTCGCGTGCGGGGCATGAGGCCAAGTGCACCTCCTTTTTTTTTGGCCCATATATGGGACGTTACCTGGATTCCTGTTAAGAAGCCTGACGAGGATGACTGGGGAAAACTTAGGAGAGTGCTTAAATACCTGAAGGGCACGAAGTATATGAAGTTGACCGTATCGATCAATGACCTAACAAAGGCCCAATGGTGGGTCGACGCTTCTGACAGATGTCACCAGGATTGTAGAGGTCATTCGGGATTCATGATGAATTTTGGTGGGGGGGGCATCATTAGTAAATCAAGCAAGAACAAGATTAATACCAAGAGCTCCACTGAGTCTGAGCTTGTTACGCTTGATGCAGCGCTTCCTACCATCCTCTGGACTCTTTATTTTGCGGAAGCCCAGGGGTACACCATTGAGCAGAATATTGTCTTTCAGGATAACCTCTTTACCATGCAGTTGGCAGTGAATGGGTCGTTGTCGTCATCCCCGTGTACAAAGCACATCAAGGCCAGGTACTACTTCATCAAGAACAGCCAGGTACTAATTCATCAAGGACAAGATCAAAGAGGGTGAAGTTGAGGTCCAATACTGCCCCACCGAGAAAATGTGGAGCGATGTTCTCAACAAGCCAAAGACAGGTTTTCAACCCAGGTCAGGTATAAAAGACCACGAGATCTACGTATGTACAGTAGATAATTTACCCCCCACCAATGTAGGAA
>JALLAS010000148.1:0-17409 GCA_036939415.1 Detonula confervacea | reverse complement strand
TATGCTATTTGGAATTTGTCAATTTCCCTCTGATTGGGATAGGTGAGAATCATCATCTTCATCTGATGCCGACTTCTTTAAATTTTTATCTATCGCCCTCCAACATCAACTACTTGAGGTTTTATTGTGAACGGTTGACAGATGATTTCCTTCTCTGGTTGTATTGAATTCTCATTGGCGACAGCATCAGCACTCCACGACTCCTCTGCAAACACAACGTACCAGTATAAAACATGGCTACAGCATGCGAATATTCCTGTGATGCAATTGATTCCATCGTCATGAAGTCTGCATTCATAGCAGCAAGCGAGGATACATCATGTGCATCAACGAGCGAGCCTCCATCTGCGTCTGAGAGGCTTGTTTACGGGTTAGAAGAGGCTATGTCACTCATATCTGATATGCTTAAGTCATCAGCTGATGTAATGGAACAGTTCAAATCTGAATGGGATGTAGCTTTGACATCTTATCAAATCGATATTGGGGTGATGGATGAGGAGATCGAGCGTATGGCACGAGAACAGAAACGCAGAAAGAAAAAGATACAGATAGATGAAGGCGATGATACTTATTCCAACCAGCAAGAGCCGGCACCAGAACCAACTGGGCCTGAGGCTGACCACGCGCTGAACTTTCACCTCAGGGCTAGAGATGAAAATCTAAATGATGGCAGTGACATTTTCATGCTACCATCAGATGAAACAGAGGTAGAAATCACTCTGCTGCCTGATGAGCAAAGTCAGCCAGTAGAAGCCGTTCAAAATGATACATCTTCGGCTGCCACCAAAGGAGGAAGCAAAGGATGTAGAAGCGATCACCAAGAAAGTAGACAAGTTCTCCCACCAACAAAGAAGGACGAAGAGAGAGCAAGGTTCGATTCAGTTTCAAGTCTATTAACGAAGATGCAAACATTTCGAGACAATGAAGCCGATCTAGTGAAACAGCTGAGTGACAGGGATAACGGTATGACTTCTCTTACTCTTCGTGAACGCCAGGATCTTGAGGATCAATTGGAGCATTGCAGAGCAAAGCAGACCCAACAGGTTGTTGCAAGTGTAACAGGCTACAAGCCAAGGTTCAAGGCATCGCTCAAGAAGGCAAAGCAAGGATCGTCATCCAATAAAAACAGCCCTCCTGATCTCGGGCTCAGCCTTCCAGCAATAGAAGATATACTGGATGATGCTGTGACTGGCGCCGTTCCTGGCACGGGCAGGAAGAATACCAAGGTGAAAACAGCCCACAAAGGAGCTCGGCCCAAACGCCAAAAGCAGCCACCTAAACGAGGCAAGACCGCCGCGAAGGCTAGCAAAGGGAAAGGTCTGATACTAGATGACACGAATGTATCAGCGACAGTGCAGAAGTGCCTCCAAGACCCAGACAACTTTCTGGCAGTCCACGAACTTGAAATTGAAAAACCATCGAGCAAACGGCCAGAACCGGTTGAGCGGTCACTGTCTGCACTTGTCAAGTGCAATACCCGTCCGTTGAATGCAATGGAAATGGGCCGCCGAAATAGAGTTGACAAGTGAACAATCGAAAGCAAGTACATATCAGTACAATCTCTAACACTTATCTGGGCAACACTAAGTGGAGACACCTCGCTCAACTGACAGTTCCAAGTCATCGCTGCCGTATGGCAAAGATGTTGATCTCTCGGCCTCTCCACTGCCAGTATCACCACCTGCTCCGTCTCCATTCGACCCCCGGGTTCTTTCCTCCGCTTCCATCTCAGCCTCCCTTATAAGATGCTGAAACTGATACGCCCGTATGATGCAAAGCAACCACACAATTAGAGGTAATAATATCCCCACGAATGCAGTGCTGTACAGCTCACTGCTGTCAATCTGCTGATTCCTATCTTGGGCGTGCTTCTCCTCCGCCTGAACGTTCATGTAGTAATAATAGCAATTAAACCCAACCCCCGCAGTTACCAAACATAAGAAGTAACGCTTGGCGAGTTGTGTAGTGTTTTCCGTAGTGGCCTTAATCCCCAACAACGATACATAGAATCCGAACATTGAAATGGCTGTATCGAAGTAGTCACTGTTTTGCCACGTACGCATCTGCATCGAAGAATTGTTCGCTGGAGGAGCATCCGTTGGATTCCCCGGGGGGACCCCCTGTCCTCCCGGTCCTCCTCCGCCGTACCCGGTGGGATCCTCCGCTTGCACTCCTACAAACAATGTCATCAAAGTTAACAATTCCATGGAACAGACAATCATGAGCAGAAAGGAGAATATCTTGACTCGATGCTGCGCCTCGAATATTTCCTGGCTGGACAATATCAATATTTGGGAGCGTCTGGATGCCTCTTCGGCATCTAGAATGATTTGGGGAACGTGTGCCCCCCCAGTGCCAGCGTCTTCGTTATCATTGCTGCCGTTTTGATTATTGCCCTCGCCATCCTCATTACTTGAAGTATTAATAACCACATTAGGCTTGGGAAATAAATGTATAATCTTGTTATTCTCACGAATCCCACACTCGTCAAGAGTAGATCCGTCCTGCAGCAACTTTCCCATGTGAATCAATCTCTGCGAAGGAGGCGGGACCTTCGTCACCGATGCAGAGGCTTCCTTGAACTCCGATACCTTCCACTTTTTGTCGCATTTAATATTGAATTTGGCCTGTGCGGAATCCATCACGATGACGTTGATTTCGTGATATATTGGTGGTACGTTGGAGGATTCAATGCTCGATTTGGCGCCTAATGAATCTTTGTTTAGGTTAAGGGCATTGTCGCCGTCGTTGTTCTCATCTTCGGAAGATGACCCGGGAGACAACGGTTCGTCCAGAGCGTTGGGCTCGGCGGTGACACCATTGGATGTGTCATCTTGATTGAGCGCGATGCGATTGTAGTTTCTACGGGATGAACGCCTTGGCATGTTTGAAACTAATGAGCAATTGTGGATAGAAGAGAGTTTAATGTCAGCAGCGGCCGTCTACAAAGTTCTTGATCGTGCGGGAGAGGAAGTGGCCGGTGGAAACCTAGATCAGGATGCTAGCGTAGTGAACTGTGAGAAGGCAGCGTGCGCGCGGAGGAAATCGGAAATGGCAGTGGTCGGAAAAAGTGGAAGAAAAGTAGTCATGATCAGTCACGGATCAAAGTCACGGAAAAGATCTTCTAGAGCGTGACTTATTAGTCTGCTGTCAATTCGGATACAAACTGTGAACTGGATATTAGTTCATCCATGGTCAATCATTATTTGGACACAAACCGATCAAGATCTAGATACTGCTGCGCTGTGCCATCCAATAGCCATTCATTTTTTCTCTTTCCCCTCATCTCCATCGATCCCGTACGCTAGCCTTCATAAAGAGTGCCACCAAAAACCGACAGATACAACATAACAAAGATGATGACCATGGACGCCGCTCCAGCGCCCCAACCTGCTACGCAGACGCGTGGGGGTGACTCGGATTCTACCGATAGTGATGATAGCGATGTTGATTTTGTCAATATGGATTTCTCCGGCGTAGATTTTGGAGATGATGAGGAGGATGCCGCTGGAGAAGAAGTTGACGACACAGCATTGGTTGATGCACCATCGCTAAATAATGATGTGGATGAAACCAAAGACGACGTAGAAGCGATTGGATTAGACTCCGACGAAGCTTCGGAAAAGATTGAGGCGTCAAATGCAAATGTTACAGCTCCACCCTCCAAGGCCAATACTACTGGTAACGATCAAAAAGAAGATCCAATTGCTTCGGACTCTCTGTCCACCCTCGCATCATCTTCCAGCAGTACAAAGAAGTCTCTCTCAGCCATAATCTTTCCTGAAGTGCAGATCGAGCTGAATGACATTGACAAGAAAACTCTAGCGATTGAAAAGGATGTGTTACTCCCACATTCTGAGGAATGTAACACTAATGCATCTGATGAGCATCTCTTCAAGCTTCTGGAGAATGGACAGTATGTAGAGATTTTGCGATCGGATACTGCATTAAAAATCTTTGGAAATGAGCTCAACAGCAGTGGTGAGGGCCAACCATTTGCTGAGTCCACCATGATGGAACAGATTAAGAGGAACTTGCTGAGATATTTCTCAGAGGAAACTACCCAATCCAAAAGTGCAGTTGTTAAGTGCATCGAGTTGGAAGTTATCGGGATTGCGTCACTCAATCTTTTCTTGCAGTTGAACTACACTGGGCCTTCTATGGATAGAGGTCTCAAGCCGGAAGAGGGCAAGGAAGATGAAAAGCACCCCTTGGATGGAATCAACCCACATGTTATGTTCCAGGCAATGGCAGGAGATGAACATAATAAATCTCGAAGCATCTCCAATCCTTCAGCGTCTAGATCGGAAGNCTGATGCTTTCCACAACGCAGTCCTCTCCGAGTTGGCAGTGGATGGCGAATGGCCCTTTCAGGTTTGTACTGCTCCATACTTCTTGCTGCTGGCGCGTTCTATTCTACCGATGTTAGCGGAACCCCTTCGTCCGTTTCGACTTTGGTCTCCGAGCAAGAATTCAGTGAATAGTGAAGATGCAGTAGTGGATGCGACCTCTGTAGGATTCAACCCTGATGCTGGAGCTATTTTTGCAGCTGGAGCAAAATGTCTCAAGGGTGCAAGTCTTTGGAATGCAAGAGCAATCGTTGCTCATCGACGTTTGATCTCGACTAGACGTGATGATGACGACGGACAGGCATGTCCCACTCTCTGGAACGAAGCAGAGGCAATGTTCTCTCGCTGCATAGCTTCTTTTTGCGACAATCAAGTACTCTTTGATGAAGAAGATAGGAATTGTCATGTTGCAAGTGAAGTCATGCTAGAATGGGGATTGGCGCAGCATCATTTTCGTAGAAACGGGCGCGGAAAGGGATCTTTCAACAAGGCACTGCAGTTTTCCAAGTTGGAGGTTGAGGTGACAGGAGCAGTAGGCAAGCGGACCAAGTTTCAGCAAAGTGCAACTGCACAATACTTGGTACGTGCGAAGCCATCATCGAAAAGTTCTCCAAATTTAGGGGCGGATAACTCGTCGGTAAAGAACAAAGCAAACGTTGAAAAGCAAATGATCACTCATGATGAAGTGGCCGATGATGCCATCCTTCTTGAAAAGATCAAGTTTGAAGAGCAGGATGATAATGTGCATTGCAATTTATCTATACTAGAGCAATCAATACTGCTGGCTTTGTGCTTAGATGTGAAAAATGACAACCCCATGGATGGACTGACTGGTGAACAAATGGGTGCATATCTGGCTCGAGTTATTAACCAGCATGATGACTGGATGGTCTATGCAACGACACTACTTGAGCGCGCATGGCTTGAATGTGAGCGTACCCATGGAAGAGAGCGTGCAATATTGCAAATTCAAGCACTGGCTGATCAGCATTCCAACCGACTAACATTGACACAATCCACGTTCAAGTCTGTGGAAGAGGACTCGGCTCCTGCTCAGGATCGTCTTAGACATCTACATGGTATCGTATACCCTCCTCGTTGGGATATGTTGCGTGACTTGGCGGAGCGTTATGCCAAGCTTGGTGTTGTTACCAGTGCTGCTGAAATCTTCGAAGAGTTGGAGCTTTGGGATGAGGTTGTGGAATGTTATCGCATTGCGGGGAAGGAGGGCAATGCTTTGGAAGTAGTTCGAGCACGCCTGGCAGAGAAAGAAACGCCACGAATGCACGCTGCATTAGGGGATTTGACAAAGGATCCCAAGTGCTTTGAACGTTCTCTTGAACTTTCCAAGGGCAAATTTTATGATGCTCATGTTGCGCTTGGGAAATATTAATTTGAACAAGGTGATCGTCCAAGAGCTTTGAAGCATTTTCTGGAGGGGCTTGAGATAAAACCACTGATGCCTCAAGTGTGGTTTAGGGTGGGTACTATTAGTATGCAGCTTAAGGACTGGGACACAGCTTTGCGTGCATTCACTGAAGTCGTGCAACAAGAACCCGAAGAGGGTGATGCATGGGCTAATGTTGCTGCTGTACACATGCACAGGAAGAATCCCGCAGAAGCGTATCCCGCTTTAGTCGAGGTGAGTGAGGTTGCTTAGTTCTCTATCTTTATCCTAGGATTTCTGTTCTCATATGCGTTCTCCAACAACAAAATCCTCAGTCATTGAAACAGAGCCGTCATAATTGGAGAGTATGGGTCAGCAAACTCTACACATGCATTGACTTGAAAAAATATGACGAGGCGATACAAACTTGTACTGAACTGCTCACTTTGAGAGCTAGACAAAAGTCCACTGATAAAATTCCAACACCTGAAGAGAAGTGCGTTCGTGCAATTGTTGGTGGTTCACTGCAGAATTATCACGATGCACGTGCTTCTGGTGATGAAGTGGCTTTGGATTCATCAAAACGTACATTGGCACGAGTAAGGCAGCTGTTGGATAAGATGAAGTCTTCGCAGTCGGAGGCGTGGCTTTATGAAGTTTCTGCATGCTTTAATGAAGAGATGGGGTGGAGTGAAGATGTTTTCAATGATCTTATGAAAGAATACAGGACGTTGCAATCAGCAAAAGGCTGGGAGGAAGACCCGGTGAGAATTTCTCAAATGATAAATGTTGTGAAGGGCATTTTCAGTCACCACAAGGCAGAGGGAACGAAGGAGAGCCGATTCAAATGCAAACTCTTGATCAATGGTGTAGCAAAGAAAATTCGTACTGCCTGCATTGATTCAAGCACACCAAAGGAAGTTGCAGAGCTAGATCTCATGCTATCAGATCTTGAGAATACAATGCCTTCTGTTGCTAAGTAAATTAATTTTGTCTCTAAAACTCATCAATCTCAATGTAATGATTGTAAAGATGTTTGATCACATGATACATGTCATACAAGAGTTTCCCATGTCCATTCTGTCGAGGGCAATCGTTGCAATGACCAAAATGTGAATATCCGCTGCTGATCTCAATATCATGACAGCATCGAACATGGTTGATGATATCCTCTGCTGATGCTCCGTTTGTGGGACCAAAACCGCACCAGCATGTGTGAAGGGTCATGTCCATCAACTCAAAAGGTATCTTGGGCAAACTGCTGCTTTGTTGTCTGTTTCATCTGTTTGGCTTTGTAATGAAATAATGTTGACAGTGCCTCCATCACTTTGCATTTAGCGGGTTGTGCAGCGCTGGATCATTCAAGAACAAACCCATCGGTTCGCATTCCACTCTCAATTTTAGCGGCCATGCATACTGTTGAAATTGCTAACAACTCTATGCTAACAACTATACATTATATACTTGTGGGGACACCCTAATGGGTACAATCATGGCCTGAGGGGAAAATGTGTGCTCAGTGAAATTTTCAGACCAAATCACTTGTGCATCAGACTCCATAGAGTAGATAAGGCCATAGCGATAGGGTTGGCTGCCAACCTCCCACACCGTATGGCAAGTAGCTCAGTAATGCGTAGCAACATAGTGGATTTGTTGATCACTCTAATCACTCCTCAGCCTGACTGATATCAGCAAGATACAGGGAGCTTCCATGTTTCATACCACTACCAAGACTGTGTCAGCTACTTCTGTGAGTCACAATGGATGAGCCTTGCCTCAGCTTCACACAGCTTCAGAAAAATGTAGTCCCCGTGAAAGAAGTTATATGACATGGGTGGAACGTCACATGCCATGCTATGTCCACAGCCCTTCGAGAAATAACTGTTTCCACAAATGAAATTTGATTTTCTGCTTTCAATTATTGTTCATTTCTTCAATGCAAAATTCTAAAGATTACGAAATAAACACCCACACTAGATCACCAACCAGTATAAGTAGTAAGTAGCTCCTTCATTCAACGACATAAATGCCCCCTTGTTCTCAAACTCCTTCCATCCTTGATTATCCTATTCCCTTTGTTTCAGTTTCCACCTCCGCCCTGTCCTCCTCCTCCCTGCTGCTGCTGCCCTTCAACAATCGGGAACCAATAACCCCGAACTGCATCCCAATCCATACCCTTTCTCTGCCTCCCCGCAGGCCGTGCGAATTGCCCATTTGGCAACAGCTTGGGCTTCGATGCCGGAACCACGGTGCCATCAGGATTCTTTCGCGCATTGACGTTGTTAATGGAATACTTGTCCCCGTACCCGTACTTGGCGAGGGAGGGTGTCTTTTGGTTCGGATCTGATGGATCCATGGCTGCTGCGGCGAGCGCGGCAGGCTGGACTGACACTGGCGGCTGGCTTCGGATGTTGAGTCCGGGAGGAACACTTGCCAAAATGGCAGGCGCCTGCCTCTGCACCGGATGGAACTGAGCCCCCCGTCCTCTGCCGCTCGAACTTTGAAGCACCACTCGTGCACCCACAACATTCGCCGGCCGCCGCTGCTGCTGCTGCTGCACAACTTGCTGCTGAACCAGATTTGCGGCAACAAGACTACGCATCTGCGCAATCTGCTGCTGCTGTGCATTGGGTTGCTGTTGCGGCACGTAGCCCCTCGCAGCCGCCAACACCGCCGCCGAGGAGATCAATTGATTCGCCCTGGCGTTTTGGGCGGCGGCGGCAACGACGCTGTGCGCCGCCACCGCATTGCGGGCCGCCATGATCGATGCCGCAGTGATGGGGCCGCCGGTGTTTTGGGCCATGAGGGATGAGGCGGCGACTTGCCGGGGTTGATAGTAGGGCAATTGCACGTACCCCAGTGGAACCCCTCTGGGCACGGCCGCACCCGTGGGTCTACCGGTAGCCTGCTGTCTCTGTTGTGCGGCGGTCGCGTGCTGCATTTGTTGTGTGGGATACGATTGTGTGCTTCTTACGGCTGCTGGTACCGCACCGGATGCGGCATTATTTGCAGCAGTGGGAACCAGTCGATAATTGCTGCTAGTTCCTCCTCCGGCGGACCTGCGACTCTTGGGTCTCGGTTTGCTCGCGCTTGCCGCAGACGAAGTAGGCTGCCTAGTGCCACCCTTGGACTCGCCCAACGCCAACCACGCCTTGCCCCTCTTCTTCTCCGCATCCTTGAATTCGCTGTCCAACCCGGCAATCTTTCGCTTCAATACTGATTTCTCACGTTTGTGGAAGTCGGCCATGGACTCGCCAGTTTTGGGGTCGGCAATGACTTTCTCTGCCGTAGCTACCTGCGGCGGGACAAAGGTCGGTGAATCAGCAAGGGCGTCATAATGACAGCGTTCTACAGAGTCAATCATGTGACCCAGCATGGTCGCCGCAACCGCCTTGTTCTCGTCTCCTTCCCTCTTGGCCTCCGCAGCCACCTTCTCCAACCGATGCGTACCCAATCCGCTCCCCTTCAACCCCTCCGCTGTGCGTATGGTAACCCGATCCTTCATATCCTGAAGCGCATCATTCGTCACGGTCCGAACCAACGCCTCCTCATCTCCCAACTTGGTCCGCATGTCCTTCAATTGAAACTGGCGATTCTGCCAATGATACCTCGCCGCCCGTTCCTGTATCCGGCCGCGTTGCTTCACGGCCGCGGCCTCCCTGTTGAATTTATCGGATAATTTGGAATAATCCGCCAGGGCTGTGGCCTTGGCCTGCTGCAGGTCGATGGAGAGCTTGTAGGTCTTGTCGTAATGGTCTTGGGCTCGGAATATGCGTTCGCGATTTCGTTGGACGTTGCGATGGTTGACCATTTCGTTTTGGAGGATGCGAATTCGTTTGAGGTCTTGGTAGTGGAAGGAGGGGACGGGGGTTACGGAGAATGACTTTGTGGATTTCTTTGGTGCGACATCCTTTTGGGCTGTTTGCTTCTTCTCTTTCGCATCCTTCTTTTTGTTGTCGGTCTCAGCCTCTTTGTCTTTGGCTTCTTTGTCCGCCTCATCTATCTTCGCATCCCCATCATCCTCTGAATCATCGTCATCTGGACTGCTCTTTCTCAAAACCTTGCCCCCCTTGCCCCTAATCACGTGTTCATCTTTCACCAGCTCTTTCTCCTTTATGAGGACATTCTTCTTTTCCTTCTCCTCTTGCTCTCGTTTTCTCTTGAGCCGTCCCTCCAGATCAAATACCATGCCTGCTCCGCCCACGCCCAGCTCGTCAAAGGTAACCTTTGAGTTTTGAAATGCATGGTGAATTGACAAAAGAACATGAGATATGAGTGCAAAGAGCTACAGTATCCGTTCCAGCCATCATTTGACAAATAATTGCCTCTTCGTTCAAACAGCAACACTCTCACCTGATCCGGAATCTTCTCGCACATCTCTTTCGTCCACCTCTTCCACTCCGCCGCCCGTTCCTTCGGCTGCAGCATCCTCGTCGAAGAAGAATACAACGAAAAGGGCAAGCGCGATTGCGGTGGTTGGTTCTCCCCCTCCGTTTTTGGAGTGGAGGATTGTAGAAATTCGCCCTCGTCGTCGACTTCGTGGGTGTCGGTGGTTAGGGCGATGGGCATGGTCATTTTGAGGATTTGTTTTTCTTTGGATGGTAAGTCATTGATGTTGTTGTTTGCGTGAGGGTCATTTTTGTCGGTGCCTTCAGCCACCGTAGAAGGTGTATTGGTTGCATCAGGGGCTACAGGTGAAGAAGCTTCAATATCTTTGGTAGCAGTGGGTTCATCATCTGCAGCTTCATCAGCTTCATCAGCAGCAGCAGGAGCTTCGTCCTCGTCCATTTCATCAACCTCGTCTTCCGACTTAGCATCATCCTCATCTTCCGACTTGACATCAACCTCATCTTCTGACTCGCCATCATCATTGGCTTTGTCCTCACTTTTCTCAGATTCGGCATCACTGTTATCCTCCATTTTGACATCATCCTTCTCCTCCACTTTCACATCACCCTTCTCCTCGGCTTTATCATTGGGGGATGCAGTTGTAGAAGGATTTGATGTAGGAGGAGGCAGTAACGGCATGGGCCCAATAGAGTACATCTTGTCATATCCAGGCTCGTATTCTGCCAGTTGATCCAACAATGGTTTGTCCTCTTCGTCGCCCTGCAGCAACAAGTCTACATCGGTCGTGTTGAGAGATGCCTCTGTGTTCGGTGCAGCATCTTCCACCTCAACTTCTGCTTCATCCTTACTAGATTCCGTGTCCTCGCTATCAACATCCATGGACTCTGGCTCCTTCGCTTCAACCTCATCCATGCTCTCGTCTTGATCCCCATCATCATTGCTCTCCTTGTTTTCCTCCATCGATTCTGACTCTGTCTTTTTCTCCTCATCTCCCATCTCCTCCTTATCATCATTGCTATCAGCCTTCGTCTCGTCTTGTTTCTCTTTATCATCCCCATCTTCTACCAAACCACGCCTCCTCCTATTCCCCTCCAAAACATCCTTCACCTCCGTCCTCCTCCTCTCTTTCCTCAGAAATTCCTCCAAATCCCCCTCCCGCATAACTTCCACCCCGCTCAAACTCCCCCCCAACAACTTGGCCGCCAACCCGCTCTTTTCGGCCTCCTCCTTAACGTACCTTCGCACCACATCGCCGTAGAGGGGCGGCAGGGGCGCGGTGACGGCGGAGGAGGACGTGCCGTCCATAATGTGGGCGACGCGGTGGAGACGACGGGCTAGGCGATTTAGGAGGCGGCGACGGAGTTTCATTCGCAGGAGGAAGGCGGTTGTTAGTTGCCGGAGGCGCTTTTGTTTGGCGTCTTCTTCGTTTGTTTCTTCGTCTTTGGCGGGAGGTGGGCTGGCGTCATTCTTATTGTCATCGTCATTACTATTATCCTTTGCATCTTTGGTTTCTTCCTCCACGACCCCAGCCCCGCCCTGCTCCTTCTCATTCCCAGCCTCACCCCCATCACCTACTCTACCGACAGGCACTTTCCTACCCTCCTCCACCACACGCTCCAACAATATATCCTCTCCAAACTCCTCCACGATCGCCTTCTTCAAAGCCCGAATGGCAACGTGCAATTTGCTCAATGCCGCCAATTCCACATCGTTTCGTTCAAGGGAGCGTTTGAGGTTGGGAGGGTAGCCGGGCGCGAATTCCGAGGTGGGTACTATGGAGGAGGAGGCGGAGCGGTTGTTGTTGTTGTTGTTGCTGTTGCCGGAAGAGCGATTGCCGCCGGAGCGGTTCGTGGCTCGTCCCATGGTTATGGTAGTTGTCAATGATGTACGGAGTGCTAGCTGTGGCGACGGCGGCAAAAGAAGAAAAGAAAATTATGCTAAAGAGGGGAAATGGGTGCGTGATTTCACGTGATTTTAGTGTGATCGAAACGTGATATGTGACGGAAAAACGGGTTGGCGTTTTGCTAGAGTTTTGCACCCCCTGTATCTAGCAGTATTTAGGCATAGAATTTGGGGTGATGGACAGACGAGGAAAATCCTCACCCCACCATGAAGAGTTTTTTTGCCGCCTCCCAAACAGCCATGCTGTTTTGGAAGGCAGCAATACATTGATCGCATTGCCGTAGCGGTCTTTAGGCCTTGAAATAGTTAATTTGGCAACGGCGGGCGCGGAAAATAATGCCCGAATTAATTCTAACAATAAAATAATGGTGAACTGGGGGGCAGGGCTCGCGTTGCTGATGGGGACCGGTGGCAAAATGAACGTGAACGCATGCTTGGTCTCACAACCAGAGCCATCGAGCAGCTACGACGATAACAACGACTCCGTTGAAGTCGAACAACCGGTCGTCGATTCCCCGATTGCAACGAGACGAAGGACGAGGGACGGAATGGCGCTGGGCGCAAGCGCTTTGGATTCAATTGACACGCAAGGGCCCCTTGAGACAAATGCGATGACGACGACGGTGTTGTTGCAATTGAATAATGCAATGGCACTAACCCTAGCACAGCCTGCAAATAATAATGGCACGCAGGGTGCCAAGAATTCTATGCGGGCGAACGCGTAGGGGCACAATTCGATGCCAGCGAGGGGATCAAATGGTGCGGTTATGGGGCAGACAGCCAATAGCCTGGGAACAATTTTGACAATGGCCAATACGGTATCACCCATGATGCATGCGCCCTCTCTTCCTGCGCAGCGAGGATTAATGAATTTGCTCGAGGGGTTGGTAAAGGTATGCCACGAGCGTCTGTCCGTGGACAGCCAAATTGGCTTTGTAGAGTAAGCTGAAGGGCAAGTCGGACAAGATTGATGATTTTAAGAAAGTGTTTTTTGGCAGCCCGGAGTTGTATGTTTTTGCTTGGCAAAAAATAGGCTCACCCCATCTGCA
Organism: Detonula confervacea; assembly: GCA_036939415.1. NCBI lineage: Eukaryota > Bacillariophyta > Thalassiosirophyceae > Thalassiosirales > Thalassiosiraceae > Detonula > Detonula confervacea. The sequence goes on along the minus strand of JALLAS010000148.1, from coordinate 4,372 downwards.
TGGAAGTGGAAAGAGGTGAAGATGATTGAGGATGGTTTGGCTATGGCCACTGAGCATGGGACAGATGACTCTAAAGGGCCACATCAGATCCTGTAACATTGTGGGCGAGTATTTAAAGTAGATCGATTAGATTTATCTCAATATAATTAGTTTTTTGACATGATCACGGGAGAGATAAAAATAAACGCAACTGTAAAGCAAAAAAATAAACGCCATTTCTAACCGTCACGCCACTTTATCATGCCACTTGTATTCATCTCGCCGCTTTATCACGCCACTTTATCAAGTCATTTGTATTGACCACGCAACTATATCACGCCAATTGTATCGACCACGAAACTATATCACGCCAATTTTTATCATCACGCCACTTTTATTCATCACGCCACTTTATCACGCCACTTTATTACGCCACTTTATCACACCACTTTATCACGCCACTTTATCATACCAACTTTATCTATCACGCCACTTTGTCACGCCAATCCCAACCATCACGCCATTCATTCGCGCTGTTCCTAACTGTAACGACACATTCATAGATCTTAATCGATCTATTCTAGATACTCATCCGTAATGTTGTTGATACAGGGGAATATAAATGAAGTAACAGTTAGTTTACCCCTTTGCTATACCTGCCAACTGAGCTTGTAATGTTTTGTGTAGATAGTCCAAGGACGGGTGAGGATTTATTTAGGGAGTTAGGCTGATTAGTGGGAGAGTAGGTAATCGTTGCAGATGAGCCCAAGCTAGCCTTACAATGGAGCCTGGCAGCCATGCAGTTGGGGCCGTCCAAGCAGCACCAGAGCCTTGTTGCCTTTGACATGAGTGGTGCTAATTGCTCCGATCCCCTCTTTCAAGGATGGGCAACAACGCAGGTGTCAATCACTTTGGATGAGCCACCACGTATGGCAGCAATCCAACAACACCAGGGGCTGCCACCAATATTGGACATAACAGCGCTCATTGGGGCCATGGCAGCACAGTTTGGCACCCAGATGGCAAGTGACATGAAGCTGAGCCCAGGAGGTGTGGGTTCTACTTCAAGCCAGACCCAACAGAGGAGTGAGGAGTTGAGTAAGAAGGTCATGGATAAGGACATCCTTGCCTCACTGATGGGATTCAGCAGAGTCATTGATCCAACCAAGATCACAACGATATGGTGAAAGTGGCAACGGACCACCAAGTTCCGGACCCATCGCTGAGATCTTATGAAGGATGTGAAGGAGTGGAGCAAGAAAATAGGCATCAAGGTATACTCATGCTTGTTCTTGCCAAAGCAGCAGACAGAGGACTTGACCTCAGGGAATTTCAACCCAGGAGATTGTTTGGCACTGTTTGTGTTGTGTGACCATGGGGTGTCCATCTTGGCTTGCATGGGGATGAGTCTAGCTCAGCAAGAGAAGCACAAATGAAGAGAGATTGCTGAATGAGCATCCAGCAGTAACAGAAGCGTGACCAAGACACTGCAGCTTTGTGCAACAGACCCACCAGCTCCACCAGACCATTCCCAGATGTTCAAGCTGTTGCTGGGAACATTTGCTGGACTGTTGGCAGTGCTCTTTGGCACGGGGGGTGTGAGTTGTATTCAGACGTACTTGACGCAAGAATGATACTGGTCAAGGATGGAGTAGCAATGCTTGCTGATTGATTCATGCCTCTGTAAATTCAGCAATATTGATGAGCGTTTATAGATGAGGGACGCCGGTACTTCCACCAAGTTTTGTCGCCGGATGAATTTGATCGTGACACCAACATCCAGTGGCCCAAGTCAGGATTGAAGGATGTCATTTGGAAGATTAGAAATGTTGAGGAGGGGTTGAGGCCAACTTTCCCGGTGGAGTGGAGACAAAGGGAGGCAAACAGATTACCTCCAGCCAGACAGGGAGGTATGGGCAACAGCAGCGATGGCATGTGGTTCCCACACATGCAATATGCACCCCCTCAGGCTGGCATGGTAATGCAACAGCCAATGGGCCACAGCCCATACAGCGGCTGGGGCGCTTCGTCTCAGCAATTCTACCCTGGGCTATGCCCGCCCTCAGGGCAGAGGCTCCTGTCTAGGCCCACCCTCAGGGCAGAGGCTCCTGTAGACAGGGCAGTTCGGGGACCATTGGCAAATCAACAGCATGGACCACCTGTGCTGAGAAATCTACAGTGAGACAATGCACAGCAGGGACAAGGAAAGATTGATGACACAGAGTTGGATAGGTGCCTCTCCCATATGCACCCAGTGCTGAAACAATGTATGTTTCAATATCAAAAGGAGTTTCGGGGAAGAGTAATGCTGAAGAAGATATTGGAAGCAGGGGGCAAGGAGATGAACGACTTCCCAACCCTCAACAATTGCATAAAAAATGGCCAAAGTGTCTTGGGATATGTGAATGTTTTGGGCCACTGCAGCCGTGGGGCCCAGTGTAACTTCAACCACTCACCTGCAACTTATCCAAACAAATTTTCATTCAATAGGTCAGTCAGCATGAAACCACGTGGGAGAGCATGAATACTGGCACTGCTTTTGTTTTGTTTTTTGTCAAATTTATCACCACCGCTCATACACTCACAGCAGGTTGCCAGCTGTTTACCCTTTGTCATGACTTCCCCAGGATATACATCTTTCTTCATTGATGCAGGTATTGTAGTCTCCACATGAATACCAACCTCACCATCACAAAGAACCAATGAAGAATTTTTGTTATCAAGTTATGGTTGGCATGATATGGATCAAGTAACATGGTTGGAAGGTATGGCTTGAGTATCACAGTGAGAATTCATTTCAAGGTGACAGGGTGGCGGGGCTAAGCCAAAGCAGCAGAGGATGCGGCAGTGAAGAAGAAAGAGGCAGCCAAAGAACAAGCTAGGCTAATGGAGGAGATAGCAAAGCAGGATAAGCCGCAGGAGAACATTAGTGGTCTATTGAGTGATCTGAATAACATGGAGGAGAGTATGGAATAAGAGGAGATGGAAGAAGGAGCAAATGAGAAGGAAGGAGGATTTGATCAAGGAGAAGAAGGGGAAACAATTGGAATGAGATCTCCTCCACCCAAACATCCAAAACCCAAAAGCACTCCAGGAGCCACAACTGGGAGTAAAAGGGATAAGGCGAGCTTGATTCTGCGTCACCCCATGAGGGGAAACACAATTGAGAGGGATGCCCCGCCTCCTATGCCTCATGATCATAAACACAAGAGGACGGTTATGGAAGTAGGGATGATTCTGAATGTGGAGGATAGGCATATGGACAGTTTCGCAAATGCTGTGGGATGTTATTGGAGAATATGTAAATTGATGATCCAACGGCAGTGTACAATGTGTTGGACGAAAATAACAAAGCACCTGACATCCAAGTTGGAAGGGCATTACCAAACAACTTCACAAAACTGGGTTTGTACATCTTGATTGCTGGGAGGGGGGGGTGAATTTAATTCTACCAAGGATAAGAATAAGCAACAGAATAAGAAAGGGAGCGATTCAAGGAATTAGAGGGGGATAATAATGAAGAGAAGCACAAGAAAGGAGGTACAAATATTTACTTTAAGTTCATAATGTCTAGCGACAAGAGCCCAGAGAGTATTGTAAAAATCACTTTTCAGGAGTGGAAGAGATGATATGGGTTATAGCTGAGGATCAAAAATATTCCCTCAGTCACAACAATGACACCAGTAAGTCTTGGGACTTTGTCCCACACACCCCTGGTATGCATGTCCTCCATCTACTCGGGCTTTCAAGATCAAGAGCTTCCCAGATGGGCTTGTCAATACATTCAAACCCTTGTTTCTATGTCCGTGGCAATCTGCCAAAAGCGGGGATTGATTATTTTGAGACGTTGTCCCTATCGCCCAATGTCCTACTATTGCTACCATGATGGTGCCCGCTGCCAAGCTTGATCTCAAATCAGAAAAGTTTGATATCACAACTGCCTTTCTCCATGCTAAGCTGCCACCCAATGAAGAATATATGTGCACCAACCTTGGGGATTTTACTGTCATTCAGGCTACGTCCTCAAACTCAATCGGATACTGTTGGACTCAGGCAAGCCCCCTGTTACTTTTTCAAACACCTGTCAGAGTATATTATCAAGGCCAGATATAAACCATCTGACTATGATCCCTGTATATGCACTATGAATAGTAAAAAATGACCACATACACGTGTCTCTATATGCTTATATGCAAACACGGGCCCAAACTAGGTCCTAGACAGGTAAGGTTTACTAAACGCAAGATCACAATCTTCATATATTCACTCTATTCATATTTTAATCAATTATCTAATCATCAAGTGAGAATTCTATTGATCGTTTATTCATAGCGACGTTCCATTCAACATGACAAGTGGTTCAAAGGAGATTGTCCCAGGTCCACAAACAACC